>JABCKT010006461.1:0-121954 GCA_018858115.1 Tephrocybe rancida | reverse complement strand
GTTTGACCAAGAGCCTATTGAGTACAATTTTGCACCAAAGAACTGGACTTTACGAGCTGTAAACATTCTACTGCTACAAAATTTTGAATATTGTAAGTCTAAACACTTTTTTTGTAGTATGTTAAGGTTCTGTACAACGAAATATGCGGTTTTTGACACGTTTTTGACACTCATCTTCTCCTCAGCCTCAATGCTGCATGCACATGCCCGAAAATTCCCTTATGGGGATGGAGGGGGGGGGAGGGGGGTACCCGACAGCTCCTTAGGAAAAAAACCGACCCTATATGGGATTTCTGCGTTCCGCCACCCCCTTGCTTAAAGTTACTCGTGCGACGTTCGGCATGTAATGCGCCACACGGATGAAAGCGTCATGATAAAAATATGGGGACATGGATCTTCAGAATTTGCACTCACAGGAAGCTTGACTGCAGCCTGGCACTCTCGGGCTGAACTATACCCCTATACTTGTTCCCCGTCCCCGTTTGCTCGATCTCTTCTCTTCTTAGCGCCGTCATATATACAGCGTGTGTGTGCGCCGCCTGGATAGAGAGATCGTGCAATTGTGTGTGTTGTCTCAGCATGGGATGCTCCTTCTCTACTCCCCTCCCTTCTCCTGCGTGCCTGTGGCGCTACGATGGCAGTGACCACAACGGTAAAACATTGAGCCGTCTAAATGGGGACACGTGGATCGAACACGGGCCATCAGAATTTGAATTCACAAGAAGGTACACTGCAGTTTGATGCTCAGCTCTCGGCCTGAGCTATAACCCCGTTGCTGGTTTCCTTTCTTTGGGCTATTATGTTCTCTACGTCGAGGTGTGTTTGTAAACACTAGGAAAAGATCTCCAGGTCAGCTTATCTATGAGACGCTGTGGATCGAACACGGGCCTTCAGAACATATGACAGCGGATATACACCTCAATCTGATGCTCTCGGCTGTGCTATGCCGCCGTTACCTGCCTGTGGTGTTGTGGGGTGATGGGTGCCTATTTAGTACGTTGGAACGCCACACACAGCGCGATGGGTTCAAAAAAAAAGAAAGAAAAAAAGAAAGAAAAAAAAGAGGGCCGTTCGTTCCGACATTCCTCTGACGAGCGCGGGCACCGTGGATTGAACATGGGCCTTCAGAGTTTAGCATATTGACCTTCAAGCAAGCAAAGATTGCAGTCTGGTGCTCTCGCGCTGAGCTGTACCCCTGTTCCGTCTAATTGTTTGAAGCGATGGTTGTGGAAGGTGGAGCGCCACACATGCAGTCAATACAGCATGTGATTTGAAGGTTTGATATTGGGGGCACCTTGGATCAAGCACGGGCCTTCAGAATTCGGTACACGGATGGAAATACTGCATTCTGATGCTCTCACGAACTGTACCTCCGTTTGCCCGTAGCGGTGGTGTTGCAGGCAAGTACTTGAGAGGTTGGAGCGCCACACGCGCAGTGCGATCAAATCAAAAAGTGCGGCTTCTTCCACACGACACATGCACCAGAAGGCCATGTCGTGCCACGCATTGTGGATTTGCTGCTGATGCCGTGCGCTGCAGAGCCACGCACATTCTTAGGTCGTAAGAGTCCAGCTATAAAGGCCTTCAAAAGTATGAGGGGACACTTTGCAGAGAGCCATCTTAAATGTACACTTCGAAATTTGAATTAGCAATGCGAGCTGCTTTCATCCTACATAGCACACTCACTCTGCATGACACTGAATAGCACAAATATCATCAACCCAGAAGCCTTTCAAGAACATCTACCGATAACTCAATCTTCTCCTTCCCTAAACGTGTAAACTCCCTGAACTGCCCGGGTAAGAGGTAGTCACCATGACCCATGCCTCTCTCCACATTCGGCGGAAGGGCCTTCTCCAGCTCTGCGACGACCTTGCTTATTGCGGGGCGCTTTGTGAGATCCCCGCTCCAACAGCTCTCCATTGACAACCAGATGCCCTCCGTCAACCCCCACACGACCCAGCTAAGGCTCGTAGCAGGAGGTCGAGATGGTCTTTCGCCGCGAATGACTTTGTACATGATCGTAGTATCGCGAGAGATTCGTGCAAAAGGGACTTCCCCAGTGAAGATCTGGCCAAGAATTAGCACACCACACAGCAATTACACAAGACGTACCTCGTAGGCTAAACACCCAAACGCATATATGTCGCTTTCCTTAGTGGTATAGACTGTTTCCTCTGTCTCAGGATCAAAGAGCTCCGGCGCCTGCCACCGCGCCGTACAATCTTGAGTGACATATGAAAAACAATTGAATGCCGTTGTTTCTTTACTGATGACAGATGAGATTCCGAAGTCTGCAAGGCATGCCTGGCCAATATCATTGACAAGAATGTTTCGCTGCGGAGAAGCTATGTGAGATACATAGATCGCATCAATCTGGCTTTGGTATTGGCGTACGCTCTTGAGGTTCCCATGCACGATGCCGTTCTCGTGCAGAAACTTCACACCTTGCGCGATATCAAGGGCCTACAACATCGAGTGAGACGAATATGCAGCAAAAATGAAAGTGTGTCCTGCCAGGTTGACTCGGTTGCAGTCCTTCTGCTTCCGGAGGAATGTTGTAATGTTGCCGTTGGACATCCATGGCGAAACGAATGATATGGTGTTCTTGAAAGAGTATAGCCCATAGAACGTAACGACGTTTGGGTGATACAGCTGGCCCCACAAAATAGCCTCCTTCAAAAACACCTGCATCGTTTTGAGTTACAAGATCTCAGTACGTGGAGCAGAGACTCACCTTCGACAAGTGATCGATATCGGTTTGCTGCGTGCGCCTGATACTCTTGAGGCATATGGCCCGGCCATGCAGCTCTCCTTTGTATATATCTGCGAACCCACCTGAATACTCCAAGGTATCTGAATCTGCCACATTGCCCAGGGAATAGCAGGTAGGGAACAGCCCGGACTGGCTTGCGAGCCTCTGCGTGGCAGCAATCACGCTTTGCCGGAACTCCAGAGAAACGTCCCGGACGTCCAAAAGCTGCATATAACGAGTAAGCTTACAGTCGATGGTACCAACATTAGTCAGCCCAGAACAGTACCCGTTGGAAGATATCCAAAATCCTCTGCGCGTCTGATTCCCTTTGGGAAAGGAGATTCTCATATGCCGTCGTGTCTGCGAATACTGACTTGAGTCGGCCGATCAGGTCCAGGATCTAGCAAAAACATGAGGGAAAAACATAAGGCTTAAGCCCAACGATAATATGATGTAAAGGAATCGACGCACTTGACCATCATCGTCCTTAAAGTCGGAGTCGCTTTGAGGAGAGTTACTCGCGCTGTTTCGGGGTCCTCCACCGGAAGATCGCGCCTCTCTTTGAGGATTCGGGTCGTTAATACTAGTTTGACTGATCTTCTGTTGGTATGCGATATTTGTAGCCTTTCTGTGCGTGGAATCTCTACACGATGTCATGAACTGCCTTACGAAGGTGCTGCACCCCACGTACGATGTGGCCAACCGGATGAGCTAGAGAAGATAAGCACGTTGGTGGAACAATGTAGGAACCTCGTACCGAGCTTTTCCCAGATCCACAGGCGCCCATGACCCTGGAGATAGTATCTATAAACCTTAGACGCATTCAGTGTTGTCGAAAGGAACATACGCAATGAGAAGGGTCGGGCCATTTCCTGAGTACTTGTCGACCTCGTTTGTCCAGCCTTCACTGATTGGTTGCATGCCCAATAACTTGTTCCCGGTTACGGTTCACTGGAAGGATGTGAGAACCAAGCCTGAACATTAAGCTCTGAGTCCATACCTGCAGTAAGGTGCGAGACTCCAAGAGCTCTTCAAACAGGGTTCGTATCAGAATGGCTGGCGTAAAATACGACGATGAGGATGCAGTGCGTGGTGAGTGTTGGACGGCATGCTGTGAAGCTGTGGTAGGTCCTCCACAGCTTGTTTATCTAATTTTAGTTCAATCAAGGCCAAGCCCTTCTATCTTGCGTAAGCCAATACTAAATTTAAAAGATGTTTATCAACCACGACGTCTCTATTATTAACTGGCACACCCTTTTGCTTTGAACGATGGCTTGCGTGATGCTATGAAGCTGTGGTGCAATAGACTCTCGAGCTTTGCCACCACATTCACGACTGGACAATGTTCACACCCAGTGATATACTGGGGCAAACATTCACGCCATAAGTCCTCCGAGTCCAACCCCGTCCCCCAGTTTCACAGCACAATCAACACTCCGCGCACTGCATCACCATTCTCATGTTCTCCGCCAGCCATATTAAGGACCATGATCACCTTGCACTGCTTCCTCGTCCTTTTATTTTCATCAGCCATATTATAACCTGTTCGTCCACTGTCTCTGCGCCCGTTCATATTCTCGTGGCACAAAAGACATCGTAAGTTGTCGTTATAACCCCTACCCCCTCTATCAAACCTTTAGCCTTAGGTCAAAATGGATCCGTTATTCGGACGTTTGCAAGCTTTCTACCTGGACGAGGTCAGACGGACGATCCAGTATGTTCTTTCCAACAATAAAGCGTCAAAATTTCAGAATTCAGATATAATCCTTTCAGAATGCCATTCGCCATGGAAAACAGGCAAGACCCAATGCAACCCTACATTGAGCCAGAAACGCGATGCATCTATCCCCGCCCTAGAAACCAGGCTTATCGATTCTTTATTATTGACACCCCCTCCCAGTACCTCCAAGGCCAGGACTGTCGATCTTTCATTATCGAAACTCCTGGGTCCCATGCTATGAGCGGCCAGGATCATGAAATTTTGCAGTATATAGCCGACCACATCCCAACGTCGTACGTGGAATTGCGCGATGTCTTTCACAAGTAAAGTTGACTCGGATGACATCCATGTAGAGATTCCACACACATGAAGGTGCGTCGATCATCCACATGGTTGCTCAAATCTTGATATTATTGGATTCGTCTTTGCTAGGTACAGGATCTGATCGGCAGGCTCGCAGATGAGGAAGAATACAAGAAGCTCCTTGCATGCCATGGACCACAGGCACAAGAGTTCCTGGATGTTTTTGTACGGTTACCGCGAATGCTGCTGCTGCCGACGTGGTTCACTGACTGGGGTGTTTCATTGTAGCTCTCGAATTTCATGGATAATCCTCCTCAGAAGTTTCAACACAAGTTGATAACAGTCATGCCGAATGTCGCAGGACAAGCTCATGTTCGCCTTGCCTACTCCGACTTGGGCGATTGGACAGTCCAAGATACCTCAGAGGATTCAGGACGCCATGCGGACGTTTTCAAAGGGAAGGTTCAAGGCCAGGATGTGTGCTTCAAAGCGATTAGGCGCACTCAGCATACCAATTTGGAGGATTGGTGGAAGGTTTGTTTGCCC
This sequence comes from Tephrocybe rancida, assembly GCA_018858115.1. Classification (NCBI taxonomy): domain Eukaryota; kingdom Fungi; phylum Basidiomycota; class Agaricomycetes; order Agaricales; family Lyophyllaceae; genus Tephrocybe; species Tephrocybe rancida. Next base: position 116,630 of record JABCKT010006461.1, on the reverse strand, counting down.
TTGCCCTTGCGCCCCGAAATTTCGAAATTCATTCTTACGCAAATCACACAGGCCATCTTACACGAAGCTACGGTGTGGGATTCACTAGGTCACCCCAACATCCTTCCCTTCTATGGCATATGCCATTTCAGAAACACAATAGCATTCGTATCGCCGTGGATGGATAATAGAAATATATGCACTTTCCTGGAGAAGAACACAGATTCGAACCGAGTTATCTTCGTAGGGCACATTTCCTTCCGTACTGAATATCTTATATCTCATTTACACCGATCGTTCCAGGCATACGACGTGGCGCAGGCTTTGAAGTTCCTCCACGCTAATGGTGTCATACATTCGGACCTCAAAGGCGTAAGCATTGCCTCGGACTTAATAGTCGTTATGCATCTCATTGCTCACCTTTAGCGCAATCTTCTCATAAACAAATTCGGGAGGATCTGCCTTGCGGACTTCGGGTCAGCCTATCCTTCGTCTCTAGGCTTTACCTGCGGCACAGTGCGCTGGCAGGCGCCAGAGAACTTCGACCCTGAAGCAGAGGAAGTCCTCTACCCTACTAAGGAAAGCGACATCTATTCATGGGCGGGCGTAGCCTATGAGGTGTGCCCTGCAGAAAAGTTACGTTTGCAGCTTCTCACCTGAATTTCTGGCATAGATCTTTGTTGGGGAAGTCCCCTTCGCAAAAATTGCTCGCGATATTACGATAATGTATAAAGTCCTTCGTGGCCAACGGCCATCTCGACCTGCTGCAGAGAGCCTTAGCTGGAGCGTATGGGGGTTGACGGAGGGTATCTGGCAGTTGATGGAGGAGTGTTGGAGTGCTGACCCAGCGAATCGCCCGACCATAGATATGATCATAGAGGAACTGGAGATCGCCCTTCCGTCGGGTGTGGAGAAGGAAGCAAGGCATGCTGACTATCTCCTACCAGAGCAGTTTAGGGAGTTGACTCGTGCAGGTAAAGAGAAACTTGAGGTCTCCGTAGGCGTTCTCCAGGGCCTTTTGGATTGATCCTTTACCCGAGTACCCGCACAGTATCGTTCGTAATTATGGTTCTTGTCTTTCACGCGAATAATGTCTCAATGAAAGCGGTTGTATTGTACATCTTTTCTGTTTTTGATGCATGGGAGATGTCGTGCATGTGAGTCCTTAGGTTAGACAAAAACTGTTGAATTCAAGGGTTTTATATTTATTCAGAAAATTCACAGCCCGTTGAACGCGTAGTTCTCAACTGCTGCTTGGATTACACCTCAAGTTCCTGCTCCAAATGAAAATACGTGTTGTGTGTGCATGGAGCGTGTCTTTTTTGTAAGCCAAAAAAGAAACTCATTTCATTATAGCCATAACTCGATCATAGTACCGTGAAGGCCAGGTGTCCTCTTTCGCGCAGCTTGGTGAGACGATTGAAAACCTCAAATCGCAGCCTTTAGCGGCTACCGGAGACCGTGATGGGATGCCTTCAGCTTGATGTCGTGGCAGGTTCAACTTTTGTGGGCCATCGACTGATCCACTTTATGAGCAACTGGCCGCCGAACAGATAGGCATGTCTCCTTAGAAAACTAGTGCTAAGAGTGAAGTTCGGAAGTCCAGCTGCAGTCTCCTCAACAGAAGACTAGAAGACAATGAACAAGCAAAGTTAAGTTCGACGAAGCCTGAAGCACTGGTACTAATTGGCGAGTTCGACGAGGTTCGACAGCAAATATGATCAAATAGAGTGCTTCTTGCAATGCGTCCACATGGGCCATGGCTGCCTCATTGTAATGTCTTCCATTGACTAGAATCTTTCCGCGCCAAAGGCTTTGCGTTTGGCTATAAAGGACGATCGGAAGGCAGGAAAGCTTGAAATGGGAAAGGGCAAGAAACTCAAACAGTACAAGGTCAGTCGCTCTGCGGCTGGATCAATTGTGCTCATACACATATCTCGTGAATGTATCACATACACAGACTCCCGACGCGAAGTTTCTCGTAGTGGTTGACCCTTGGCCTTCTGGACAATCGGGGCATCCAAAATTCATCACCAATATCTCCGCATGGTTTGAGTTCATGCTCAGAGATGAATATCCTGGAGAGATGGTCAGGACCGTTTACACCCAGGGGACAGTATGTTCTTCTCAGTTATCGGATACGCTACGTGCCTGACCTGGGATCGAAGCATAATAACATCATTGTGGAACTCTCAGAGGGGGTCGACATAGAGCCAATCATCGGAGAACACGCACATAGGAGATTCTTGAAGGCGCCTTACGACGCGACGAACGCTGTATCATATATCTATGAGTATGATTACGAAAAGCAGAATGATCCTACACGTCGAAGTGAGTTTTTATCTCTGCTCTTGCAGCAACATCCTTGTGCAAAACCTGACGCCGGACCCAGATTGGGCAGCTAGATATCCTTCACAATATGATATAACGAATTTTCCCTTCAAAGATAATTATCCAATTCCAACGCCGGCTCCCCTCCCTCCATCTCATGTCAACTACGCGAAACGGCCCTCAGTCGTGCCTGTTCCTTGTCCTACGGCTGTTGTGGATGAACAGGTAAGCGCTGAATTTTCTACCATATTGAAAGTTCTCCTTCAATTACTTCTAGGTGTGCATCTGGATCATGAATACACTCAAGCCTCAATGTCCTTTAACAAATGTATAATTTAGTTTCCTGGTGCACCTGCAAGACCGAACTGCAAACTGTCGCCTTTTTCCTTGCCACGCGAGGAACAGGATACCGAGCCAGTGATGAAGAAGCGGGATCCGTATGAAACAGGTTTGAAATTTATCGACCACTTGCAACCGTCGCTCACCTCTGCTATTACAGAGGATGAGGCTAAGTGGCTTTTGAGAAGTGTATCTCAAGACTTCACTCCCAAACAAGAGCAGGACACGGATCATGGTACGTCTGGTTTTTATTTCCTTTTGGACTCAATAGGTCCTCACCGCATCACCAACGCAGTCAACGGGATCATCAAAAAGGAGGAATCTATGATCCCTTCCTTGAAGCGCGAACAGGATGGTTCGGTCATATGTATACCTGACGTTGTTCTTTTGATGAATGAACTATTTAAAAAATTTATACAGCTGATACGGTTGAAGAGTTTCTGGCTTCTGTCTCTGTCAAGAAAGAGGAATCAGTAGAATTTGATCGCTCTCGACACCTCTCTGAGCCCACCAAGGGTGAGTCCGGAGCCTCGAAAGTCTCACACATTTTGTATCACATCTGACGTCATGTACATTTGCAGAAGAAGAATATCAGCCTTCAACTGAGTTGTTGGCCGCGTTCGCTGATCTCCCGATGGAAACCTTCACACCTCTTGTCAAGGAGGAACCACCGAGTGAGACTCACCCCGCACACAGACGGTTGATATCTAACCGCAGTTATTCAGACCACCTCACTGATCCCACCTCAAGAGAGCGATCTACGACGTTGGCGACCGACTTCGGAGATACTGGGCCATCAAGTCTGCGTATCAAGCCCGAGCCCAAGGACGACAACATGCTGCCACCGCCACCACCTCACCCTTTCGAAAGGACACGAGACCCCAGGCGAAACCGCTCAGTGACCCTCGCCTCTGACGATGGCAGGGAAACTGTGAGAGTCAAACCTGAACCTCAAGATAGTTATGAGATTCCTGCGACAACGGGACCAGAGAGGCAAATGGATGACTCGAGGGTAAGCCCTGAGCCTCGCAGTTATGATATCATTCTTGCTGATTCATCGCCTCCAGACATACGATCCTAGGCTTGCGAGACGGGGAGGGTTCGGTGATCATGCCATTCCTCCCTCGTCGTCGCTGCATACAGGCGATCCGAAGTTTGCCAGGCACGGTGAGCCTATGTTCATGAAATCGGAGCCTCGAGACGATTATATGTTACCTCCGCGTGCGATAACGCGCGATCCGAGATTAACAAGGCGTGAGGGGGGCGAGAAACGTCCGTTCGACGATGAAAGTGAAGCCGGTAAGTGATTGATGAGTTATTAAGCTGCAGTTGAAGGTATTGAACAACGGCCTCAGGAAAATTAAAGAGATTCAAAACAGAAGCAGCCCTAGCCTCGGATAACGACAGCGTTCATCAGTCGGGCAGACCTTTGGACCGTAACACCACTCAGACCTCGATAGATTTCCACATCCCAAATTTTTCATCCACCTAACGGATCGTACCCTTAATAATAACAAGTCGGTTGTAGCTGAAATCTATGGTTAACTCGGAAGGTCCCCAGGGTTCTCAAGAGAACCCAACAATCATCAGCCTTTTGGCGCACCGACAACAGGATTCTAATTACGCACTCCTTGAACGACGTATTCGAATTATTGGGCCACATTATCATAAGGATATAATTACGAAGGGATCATAAAGGAGACCTGCGAGATGACCACGTTGCGGTCGAGCTTTCAGCTGGCTTGCACCAAGAATTTGTTCATCTTTCTAACTTGACCGACTAGTACTTTTTCTTAGCTTCATGTGCACATGCCTGCTTAGATTTGACCCTCCTGATCAACTGGGTCACACCGTCCAACCTGGCCATTCCTACCTCTCAGAGAGCTTTGGTTCCGTCCACTTCGCTTCCAGCGGGGACCAGCATGGAGCTCAGGCCAGGGTGGGACCACTCTCAAAGATCAAATCTGAATGGTGCATTTCGTAAGTCTTTCATGTTAGGCGCTGGTTGCGACCAACTCACGATTTTTAGTACACAATCCCTAAATCGAGTCGGGCCTTTTGGCCGAAGAATTTCATGTGAAGGTTCTCATCGTGAGTACTCGACCGTTGCTCCATGAGCTGAGATGGAAGTCTAGAGATCTTGATAATCAAACAGGTATGTGGAGACAATACCGAACGCGGCGTCGCAAGGGTTTTCATTGGCGAGAAGAAGCAACGGATTCCTGAGAGATATGTACAACCTGTGCGCCCTACCTTGCAGGGCAAACGAGTAATCATTGTGGATCCCTCGGAATCTGAGTTCTGCAAGGAGTTCGTGATCGTGGGGATTGGAGATTGTGAGCATAGAATACACGTGGCGTCGAAAAGGTGATAATAAGGAGAAGGAATTATTTACAGCGCCTACATATGTACTGGGTGTGGTATCGTGGTTAAGGTATTGTTTGTTGCTTATATCAAGACTTTCCAATGTATGAACATCCTTCGTTTCGATGGGCGAGGCTCGCATGGGCAATAAGGACCACTCGAAAGTCAATGAAAAAATAGGACAAGACTGCTTCGCATAAACTTAGAAAGAGGATCCCAAAAAGCGGTCCGCTAACTCAGATTTCCTTGTTTCGTACATATATACTACAGCATTCTTGACTTCTTCCCTCGCGCAACAGTCTCCCTCAACTCAACCACCTGCCTTCCAATACGCGATGTCACCGTCAACCACTGTTATCAGATTAGGAATGAGCGTGAAGTGTGCAATTAAATTTAACGCACTCTCATAAGGCTTTCCCTGTTGCCTCAGCTTGCCGGCAGCCTTGACGGAGACTTCGGAACCGTACTCCTTAAGATCCTCATACGACATGATCTCACCACACACAAACTTGTTCTCGAAGTCGGAGCTAAGAGGGCACGTCAGGACTGTTACTCGTTCCTTCTATATATGAAAAGGCATACTGGATGACACCAGCGGCCTGAGGTGCCTTGGTTCCCCGCCTGATGGTCCACGCACGGACTTCGTCGGGTCCGCAAGTGAAGTAACGGATGAGCTGTCGGGGAATGATAGTCAGCTTCTTTTGGGGCATGAAGCGGCAGGGGATAGTACGCACATCAAGGCTGCTGTATCCAGCTTGTGTGATCTTGCCGAGGGCACTGGTGGCGGCGATCTTGGTCTCCTCCTCCTTCTTCTCCTCGGGCGACATGACGACGAGGCGCTCCTCGAGAGAGACGGAGAAGGGGATCAAAGGGTCACCGGGGTTGTTGGCGTCGATCCAGCCTTTAATCTTGGGCAGCCTGTGTGACGGGCAATGTTAGGATCGGAAAGTGAGTAGTGATGGTAGGAATGACACACCATTTGTTTTTCTTGCGGATGTAGTCGCGCTCGCTAAGGTTGACAAGGTAAGTGACGGGCTTGGCGGTGAGCAGGGAGAGGCCGTTGACGACGTCGATCTTTTGAGACGAAGTGAGTGAGTAGGTTCAATGGGACGATTGGAAAAGGCGAAAAAACAAAATTTTGAAAGATCAGACAAACGGTTGTTCTCAGAGACATGTTGGGGCGTTACTCCCGTCTCGACGAGCTGGGTTATCGAGCAATCGAGCTCTTTATCGTCATATAAATGGGGTTGAAGTTGTCCGTTGAAAAAAATGACGTAGCGAAACTTGAATGATATTTACCTGTGGATAGTTTAGAGTCAGTAAAGGTCGAAAGATATCAGAAGAATTATGGAAGAGATGATCAGCAAAAGACAAGATCTCATAGAATGTTGGGGCGTTACTCCCTCCTCGACGAGCTGGGTTATCGAGCGTTACGCTCTTTTTCATCATACCATTTTCGACACAAGATGTTGAGGGCAAGACTGCGATAACAAAAGAAGATAATCACCTGTGAAGAAATGCGTCAGTACGGTTGCAAAGGCGATCGAAGAAGATGGATAGTCAGAAAACAAAATGATCTCAAAGGAATGTTGGGGCGTTACTCCCTCCTCGACGAGCTGGGTTATCGAGCAATGTGCTCTTTTTCATCACACAACAAGAAAAAAGGAATCGGTGAGTTGGGAAAAGATACACACCTCCTTGTTGTTCCATTCCGCTTTCCGGACATCCTTGCCGTCGACGGTGAGGACCTTCAAAACTTTCTCGACTGTGATCTTGAAACTGTGGTCAAAACGATTCGAGTTGGGTGGTGTTGGATGACTTACGATCTCTTCCTTTCTTGCCTTGTCTACAAGACTGGTGCTGCCGAGAGAACGGCCAGTGCGCTTCAAGTTCTCAAGAGCCTTCTCCACCCACTCAATATCCTTCAGTCGCAGTTCTGTTTGGATGATCTCCATGTCACGGAGGGGATCGACATCACCCTCGACGTGGATGACCTCGGCATCGTCGAAGGCACGAATCACCTGAAAGATACCATCGACGGCGCGGACGTGAGACAAGAAAGAGTTGCCAAGACCAGCACCGGTGGAGGCACCCTGCGCAATAATAAAAAATGACTGTTGACGTATAATACCGTTGGATAACTCACAGCGGTAAGGCCGGCAATATCGATACAGGTAAGGAAAGCGGGGACGCGCGAGGCTGGCTTGTATGTCTCGCATAGCCACTCGAAACGCGCGTCAGGGACAGGAATACGCGCTTCTTCAGGGTTTATGGTCGCGTAAGGAAAGTTGGCAGCCTTTCCGAGGTCTAAATTTCGCAATGAGTGAATAAATTTAGTTAATGAATCGATAATGAATCACTGACCGGTCTCGGAGAGAGCATTGAAGAAAGATGACTTTCCGACGTTAGGAAGTCCTGTGGGAACACCAGGGATAAATCGGTGAAGATTTAATTTTTTTGTAAGAACAAACCTACGATGCCAATCTTGAGATTGTTACTCGGGCGACCAAGGAGAGTTTTCTTCTCCTGGGCTGCTGCTTTCTTGGGAGGCATTTTCTTCTTTATCGAGCGGGAGGGAGAGGCGGAGAATAACCTTGCTCCTGGTGGTGATAGTTGGTGATGAACAAACGCTCGTGGACAGTAGAAAATCCGAGCGAAGCCAACAAGTGGAAAAAATCGATCACGCATCCGATTTGGATCAAGAAGAAAATATTCGTCAATAAACGCAAATAAGCCTTAAGAATAAATTCACGGTCACGTGCGATCATCAGGGTTGAGAGATTCGTCCCTTAACGGTGGCAAAAGGTTGAAAACCGATACAACCACAACAACGCTGCCAATCTCCACATTTTTGACGCTCTAATGCTCAGCGATCTTCCTTCCGATATCCTATCGGCCATATTCTCTCACCTCGAACTCCACGATCTTATTTCTGCCATTTCTGTAATTCTTTCGCTCCCCCGAGATGCTATGTCTCTGAACTAACACCCCCTTCAAGGTCTGTTGTGTCTTTCGACAACTTACAGACTCAAAGCCTCTGTGGATATTCGCGTTGACAAAGGCTTCAGAGGCTCGAAATCTTGCCTGTCCCTTGGGTACCGATGTCACTCAGATGTCCGTTGATGAACTTAAACGAGTGGCACGCCGCACCGACAAACTATATCGTAATTGGAGCCTGGACAGACCTTGCATTGCTCGAGCAGTGAGATCTGTCCCGTATCCTGACACGAATGGCGTAGAGCCTGATTCTATCATTGCTACTATCCCAGCGACATCTCTCGTCGTTCTTTACCTCCGAGAGCAAGAACAGATCGTCATATGCGACAGCGAGGGCAAGATACCGTTGTTCAGTACCCGAGTTGGTCAAGTTCAGTTCCGCGCGCATTTTGATGAACCTCTGCGCCATCTGATCGCAGTGACGACCACCGAGGATCATGGGTAGGCCTGGCCTTATCCTGTAGTGCCAGCAACATCACTGAGCATTAACGACGTAGAACAGTGTCATGGTTGAAAATCATTTCCATTGAGTATGGGAATGGAGAGGTCCCATCTATCAGGGAGCTTTTCACCTATCTTATGCCTGCCCAGCACGATGTTTATGACATATTCTTGACGACGAACATTGTTGGCCTTGTCCGCTGTCTTGAAGACGAGAGCCTTTGTGTTCACGCAGTAAACTTCGCCAAGAACGTCTCTGTTGAAATTCCGATGCCTTTTGGCAACTTCACCGTGAGGCTTCTGTCCCATACCCTGTGTAGCTACTCAGCCGTCGTCTCTTTAGGATCCCCCCCTCGTTATATGTTCAGTCATTGACAAGATACCATATATAACAGTTGCCCTGCGCGATGTATACGAAGTCTACCGCTGTCCGGTAGACAAACTCGTATCCGAAGCGGATCTCAACTTGGAAAAAGTGGAGGCAGAAATCTGCACCGGTATGATACGGGTCGTGAAGATTACTCGATCCTACACCGAAGGCAATTCGAATGACTGGGATACGGCAGAGTTAAGGCTTTCAGCTTTCGGGTTCCATATGCTTCGCGTCTTGTATGTGAACGACTTCGCGTCGATTACCTACTCCTTCCTTTGGCCGCTCGAGAACCTACACTCTCTTGGGTTAGATGGAGTGCCTATCGCAGAGGGCCTCACTCACGCGGAGACTAGCATAGATGGGAGACCCCCTGCTCGTTACATGGGCCGCACTGCATGGCTGGCATCCACCAGCCATTCCGGCATATATTCAGCCGTTATCATCATGACGGACGACAATGGAGGTGACTGGCAGCTGTACCTCCTGCAACGAGTACTTCGCCCTCCCAACATACATGTGCGCATCCTCGACGTCCCGCACTATATCAACTTAGATCAGATATATGCGCTGGCCATCGAAGAGCGACACGGCGTCATTTATCTTACTCATGAACGAGGATATGTGTTCTCTATACCCTATTCATGACGTTACTTAGATGAGGTGCGACTTGTCCACGGAAAAATGTTATTATTTGCTACTCAGAGAAAACGGAGCACTAGCGAAAGCAGCTGGTATCGAGGCTTATAAGGGAGCTGGGCGGGAACACATCGCTCATGTCGAGACTAAAGTTATAAAGTGTATAAGACACAAATAGATCAAGTGAGAATATTGATTATTAAGTGTGTACAGGGAGGTAATGATTATACAGGTATGGGGTCTATCCGCGCCAGACAGCTGGGCCTGGGACTCTGTAGGAGGTGGGTGGAGGTAAGGCGTAGATGTCAACGTTGAGGCCAGGGTCTGTCAAACTGTTGTCAGGTTCTGTGGTGCAAGATTCGGTATTGAAGGTTGCTTACCACTGGGAGAGATATGTCCTGGGATGGCGACCTTGGACGGGTTGCCAGATCCGCCGTTAACAACATTGATTTGAGCACAACCAACGTAGAACTCGGGTGGGAGGACGTGGAGGGCAATTTGTTCAGCACGAACAAGGTACTGCGGAGAAGATAAGCAATAAGCAATGGGAACGTTATGTAGACCGACTAACCTGCCCGGAAGGAGTGTTCCTGGGGATGGTGGTGGTGAACTGGGACTTGCCGAGGGGAGTGAAGCCGAAGCGGTTAAATGTTGCGCCCCATTCAGCGATCTAGGACGAGAGCAAATAAATATAGAAATCTTGTGACGACAGAGGGGAGGAACAAACCTTGAACCAGTTGGCACCACTTCCGTCCCAATTCGCTGCCTGTCCTGGAGCCTGGCCGAGATAGATGGAAAGAGGGCCTTCGTGGAACACAGCGGCGGAGAGGCTAAAGCCGACGGTGTCGCCAGCGTTGACAGTGACTGTGGCTGATGCTGGAGAGGGGTTGGTGTTGCACCTCATGTCCAGCGAGGTGACTGGCATGACGGGTGAGTTGTTCTGTGCCTGGCGGACTGCGGCAGAACTCCTCTGTGAGCCAGTAATGAGGGTGTTAAACATGTCTATTAAATTATGAGCGAATGATGTATGATATAATATGCCTGAGCTCACAGTGCGCCGATGCAGTCTGGGCCATGGCAGCGAGGCCGATGAGGGAAGCAGTAAACTTCATAATGTGTTCAAGTTGTCAGAAAAGATGTGTGTCCTAAGGAAGGTAGTGGGGAATGAGGGATGTGTTAAATGTTGGACTTGACTGGTCCATCTCGCTGGCCTTTTATACATTTCACAACTATGTGGCGGTCGAGGCTGTGGCAAAAAAATAAGGGTGTCCGTTGGTTGATGCGCATTTTCTGGCGGGATCGTGGCGCGGAAAACCCGATTCTCGATCACTGGCAAAACAAAAATCCGGCATCGCTAACCGATAGCCGTTCGTGATTTCCACCTTCGGCATGTGAGGCACCGATGAAAGCTGCAGCTCTCACTTGCCAGACCCTGTGTTTATGCTTGTGCAGTAGTACTATACAACATCCGAACCTATTCATATTTTATCGAGATTTCTGTCGAAGTCCTAATTCCTCCCTGGTGAGCAGGAGAAAAACACCGTGTATGTCTAGTGTCCACTGTATTGCCATTGGCACTCCTTCTTGCTCCTCTGGTAACCCGTAGCTCTTGTGACTGATTTTACACCTTGCTGGAAGAAATCGTATCAGAAGAGTCTACAGATGACCTAACAAGAGGTCATTGGTCGAGTTCGAGGGTGCCAATGGTTAATTGACCATGATTAGGGCTCTGGACCACTTCCGAGATCAGTCATGTGTTGATCGTTCTCATTGTCTAGGCACCTTCCTCGTGGTGCTAATGAAATCCATCCACATTTTCTGCACATCTCTAAAGCTCCGCGAACGTGAGATACCTTCTATTGTTTAGCTTGAGGATAGAAGCCACTGCATGATTAATGCCACCTGAAGGATGCCATCTGAATGCCTTACCGAATGCTCATCAGAACAATAATCACAATTGGATACGCCGTCTTCAATGCGCGGGGGCGGGGGTGGCGATCATAATCGTAATAATATAAATGCCGGCAACTGGGCCCGCTTGGACGAAGCGGAGCCTCGATAATTGTTCGATACGCCCTTTTTGCGCTAGGGTGAAAACCGTCCTCCCGCCAGTGTATAATGAGCCCCGACTGAAATCTGGGTACGGATGTGATCTGAGATATTCTGTATCGGTTGCTAATTACGACAACAACCCTAAAAATCTGTAACGCCACAATGGTGTTTATCTCGGCAACAGTTGAAAATATATCACAAAGGTCTGACCCAAAATGTAAGCTAAAATTACAAACATTATATACAGAAGATAAACAGCAAGGGTCCGTGGTGGCCTATGGTTGTCTAGTAGCTTGTTGTCTTTTGGGCACTTTCCAGCCCGTAGTCATCAACCATCTCTCGGTCGATGCTGATAAGAACAGACTGCACCATGGATCAGCTAAGAGGGGGGAAATCGTGATGAGAGGAGCCTACAGGACCGTGTCTGCCGCTTGACGTCTTGGAGTAATTGCTCGTCGCTTTGGAATAATTGACGTCCATATTTGATAACTCTGAAACGTTGGACACGCCGCCTAGTTTCTCTGACAAGGCCTCGCGACCATTGAGTGTCGCCAGTAGGCTGTTAAGGAATACTGTGGAGTGTGTACAGATCAGAATTGAGTGGGAACGAAACGCCAGGATAGGGATGCATACATTTGCTAAGTGCGAAGTAGATCCCAATGAAAGTAAATTCGTTGGGCCATATGCTGTAGGTGATGAAGCAGGCCAGGGAACAGATCCTGAAGTAGACAATATTAACTGATGTTCGGCTCGTCACAGGACATCAGAACCCACGTCGTCAGAAGACCTATTAAAGCCATAAATTGAAAGTCATCACGAAGTTCCCACAGAGGGCTTACTTGTATTGACAGTGTACATCATGAGCACATTGACGAGCGAGTCGGTTCTGACAAGTGAAGTCAGTGGTTAGACGGAAAGATGCCAAAGCAGAGTCCGCACTTCTTAAATCCTGTTCGACGTTGTGATAGATTGAAGCACAGGGACCCGGCTATCAGAAGGTCGGCTGCTACGCCACTCGCCAGTGCGGTGTATAGAAAGTACTTGAGTAAAAAGGTATCAGCGGTAGGCTAGGTCAGATGCGAACATGTCGCTCACTGAGATCTGGTTGAACTTGGCGAATTCTTTGACGGCATACCTACACATCTCGTTAGGATAAGCAATCGATGCTAGGTAGTGAGAATGTACGAACGCTCTTGTAGCAAAGGCTAGTGGTGTGTGAGTTGGTGGCGGCAACGCATGAGACCTGCTGATGCTTACCGAATCCAGTAACTTATCACACCCATGAGTATTGGAGGGCCGCGTAGATAAAGTCGCCAAGAACGTACCGAATGTGGCTGTTGATGTGAGTGCCTAATAAACCGAGTCAGTCACTGTAAGTACAAGGCACAGACTGGAACGTACAATGAGAATGGCGATTATGTAGTTTCTCCGCGTCACTTCGAATAGCGTCAGTTGGAGGCCGGGACATATGAGGGACGGCGGTCTCACTCAGCCATACACGGCGACCAAAGATGCTGATCATCTGGTAAGAACAGGATATGGAAAGTGGAGAGCGATGCTTACCATCGGACGATCGCATCACTGATACACTGTAATGACAGGTCTCCTCAGCTATCTATCGAGCACATAGAGATATTTTTGTTACCGTGATATATACCTGCGCCTGTTGAGAGGGCTGTTGAAATCCCGTTATATCTGGAGATCAGTTGGCATGACGTACAAGGAGGCTCCTGCGTCATATCATGTCCTGGTGAGCTTCTGTTGTAACGTAAATATAGTTAGGCGTTTACGAACCAAGGGGGCGCGAGGAGAGCAAGGAGGTTGCCGAAGTTGGATACCATGTAAAAGTAGAGACCGTGTGTGATTAATGCAAGGTGGAGAGTGTCCAGGATCCTATAGTAGATTCGATGATTAATTATGAAGTTGAGCGAAGAACTTCGATGTTCTTACCAGAGAAAGAAGATCTAGTGCAATGGATCACAATGAGTTGAGGATTGTGAATTTGATTGTCTACGTACTACTCCTCTGAACCACGGTTGGTCTCTCCCACTGCGGCGGAAGTACATGTACGACTGGACGCATGTGATGCCGTAAAAACTAGTAACTCCAAATGAATTTGTATGTTGGAACAAGGAAAGGAGGCATCACTTACATTCCAGCCACTAAGTTTCCCAGAAACGCGGCGCCGAGTTTGCTATCCAGAGGGATGGGTGTGTGGAAAGGAGCGGCCATCGACTCTAGTTAGCGCGCGGCGTCGTGGAACGAGTGAAGGGTGAAAGAAGGCCGGGCTACTGTTAAGCCTCACACAGGATTATAACATCCACAAGCTTTGTTGTCAAACTTGGTATGCCAACTGTTTATCAGAAGTCATACGTTCGACGGTGATAAGAGGTGCTCGAAGTGTACCTTGTACATACCCGTTGTGCCCAGTGCAGAAGGAGGGCATGTGGCCTCTGTCTATTGTTGTCATTCAACCTTCGCCTGAGAGAAATGGATGTTTGTTTTCGGCCGGCCGAGAAGTCGAATAAGAAGAGATCGGCAGAATTGTTTACATTCTCATTTGACGCAGGACATCTGACGGTACAGGGACCGTGTGTGAGGATCTAAAATGGGACCAACGGCGAACCTCGTGTTTGGCATGCCATTGAAGTGTCTGTGAAGAACGAAAGAAGGCAAAGAATGGTAGGAAGGCTGATCTCGCAACTGTAGATCAATATTTCCGTCATGCGACTTCCCCACCAATGACATCTGTCGAAAAAAGTCTGGAGACAGTGCGGACGCGGCAGTCACGGCTTCGGGAAGTATACAGTGCTTGTTCCTAGAAATGTACGGCACCAACTTGAAGATCGTGTTGTACCGAACCACGAGTAGCGGTAACGCGACTGTTGTTCTTTGTCGAGTCTTCGATTGGCAGTACAGTAGCTGTTGTAATAGTAGCAGATGATTGAAACAGAGCAAGAATGTTCATGGGGTGCAGGTCAATTTCAAGTAGTAGTGTAGCGTTAACGTTTAAACAATGGGGCTGCTCGTAGAAAGAGGAAATTCCAAAAGCCGTGCCCTCTGTGAGGGTCGAACTCACGACCTCAGGATTACGTAAACAAATTACATCATATTTCTATGAGACCTGCGCTCTGACCAACTGAGCCAAGAAGGCGGTGAGGCGTAATTGATGCAAGATTAATGTAATCACACAGCCTTAGGCAATACGACTTTCAAACAAAGCAACCCGTTTGACGCGTGCTAACTTGAAACTTCGCCTTGACCGCCACAACCAACATACACGACTAGCTCGAGGCATCTGTGCTCGCCGTAGGGCACGCTTTGCTCGACGATAATGAACGAATTTACGCCTCTTGTTTTACCACAACCGGCCCAGGTCTCGATTAATCCCACTGCGAAGGAGTGTCCTTCGGATGGCTTCAACGTGCGCTTCGTCTCTTCCAAAGAAGTTCGGGTTCTGACACGATATCTAGTATCCCACATTTCGCCTGCTGAACAAGCAAGAGCGTGTTAAATTGTCTCCCCGAGGGTACCAACATCAGCAGAACACACTCTACGTTCTACTTGCCGTCGCAAATACAAAAGGATGGTTTGCAGCTGTGTCATTGCAGGATGATGGAAGCTATGGTGCGTAGTGCTTGTGCAACTGGATTCGATTATACTAACGTCTGTTGTAGCTTTGGCTTTCTCGCCGCTAGCGGACCTGCGTGCCGCCTTTAAGAACACCAAAGACAAGTTCACACCCAAACGAACGGTACCAGTCAATTCTCAGAAACCCAGTATCCTCGCGTTCGCATCGAATGAAACACGCCTGCTCGTCGCATTTGAAGGCGGCGAACTTCTCGTCTATGATACTGCCGCGCTCTTTTCTGCCGCTGCCGAGCCAGTGACTCCCATTCACGCGTTACCTTCAACGGCTGGCCCAATACGCATGTTAGCACCGAATCCAGGTCCGGAGCCGACTAGTGCAGACCTTTTTGCGGCGGTGCATTCAAACAAGACCGTGGTTTTGTATAACACGAAGCTGGAGGTACAGGGAGGGTGGATATCGACGCAAATCGAGTCAAACTATACGCCGGTTGCAGGTGCGTTCTACTACCCTGGCCCATTGACATTTCTAACTTTCTCTAGTGGCCTGGTCTCCCAAGGGGAAGCACATTGCGATCGGTTTACAGAGCGGCGACATCCTCACTTATCCATTGACCAACAAAAGCTCGATTCACAAGCATGTGCCACCAACCAACCGTAGCCCTCTCTCCTCCCTTGACTGGCTTACACCAGGTCACACATTCAGGACCACCTATGGAGGTCTAGGGACAGACCCCGTGCAACATATCATCTGTGTCGACTCCAAAACCCCAATAGCGTCGTACTATGCCCCCAATTATCCTTTCCCTCTCTCCGACCGCTCCAATCAGTCTTACGTTCTTGCGCTACCAAAGTGGGACGAGGAGACGGGCTCGACAGAGTCCAAGTCCCTCACGATAGTGGCAGATAAGGCGTCGACAGACATTGAGGTTCTGGCGAACATAGGGACACAATGGCACCAGCAGTCGCAGGAAAACCCCCTTTCCCTACCTCTGAACGATAACCAGGACGACACGCTCCTTCTTGGGTTTGCAGTCGACTTGACGGACTCCCAAACGTCTGAACCCGTCGTGTATGCGTATCTTGACGATGGGACGGTGCAAGCATGGTTTCTAGAACATTCGAAGCCGTATTTAGGGATGGTGACATCACAAACTGCGGCTACACCAACAGCGTTTGGCCAACCTACGACGACTGCGCCTGCGATAACCGCACCTTCGCAAGCGCCGACAGCCTTCGGTCAACCCTCTGCCTTTGGACAAACGAGCACTCCATCCTCAGCATTTGGGAAACCCTCTGCATTCGGGCAACAGCAGACTACGTCTGCCTTTGGGACGTCTGGGTTCAGTCAGGCTGCGACACCTTCTGCCTTTGGTCAGCCCCCAGCATTCGGACAGTCGTCGTCGCCATCAGCTTTTGGCCAGCCCTCTGCTCTTGGACAGACGACTCAGACAACGTCTGCTTTTGGAACCACGTCTGCTTTTGGCAATCTACAGACGCAATCGTCACCATTCGGACAAGCGGCCAATACATCGGCGTTTGGAGCAGGGTCGGGTGCCTTTGGAGGTGGAGGTGGGGGTTCTTCACAAAATGCTTTTGGAGGAGGTTCTTCTACTGCATTCGGAGCTTCATCTGGCGCATTTGGCGGTGCTACGGCTGGTACGTTCGGAGGAGGAAATACAACGAACAATGCCTTCGGAGGCAGCTCTTTCGGATCAAATTCGACGACCAACGCATTCGGCGGCCCCTCGTTTGGAGCGCCAGCGTCAACGTCATCTTTCGGAGGTGGCGCGTTTGGTGCCCTCGCCAACAATTCGACTACTCACAATGCATTCGGCCAAGGGAGCTTTGGTGCGTTGGGTTCTGCGACAAACTCTGCCCCTGCCCCTGCACTTGCACCTGATATGTCACGCGAAGAGTCAATGTCGGATGCTACCCCGTCTCTTGGTGGAATGGGGCTGGGGGCACCCAACGACCCATCTCAGCCAGTGAAGTCGGGCGGGATCTTTGGATCGTTCGCTTCGAACACGACGCCAGCGGCGACGACTACGACTGCGACTGCGACCCCTGCTTTCGGTGTCATCAAGCCGTCGTCAGGCGCATTCAGCAATTATCCTTCGGGTGCATCTGCAGCTGAGAACAAACCGAGCACCGAACAAGCTGCTAGTTCCACTATCAAACCTGTCTCCGGCTTTGGGCAGTCTTCATTTGGGCAGTCGCCGTTTGGACAGCAACCTGCGTTTGGACAGTCATCGTTCGGGAAGCCTGCGTCTCCCCAGCCGACGGGCGTTGTTAGTGGAGGATTTGGGGCCTTTGCATCTGCGGCACCTATGTCTTTGACCGCTGCTACAGCACAGCAAACAACTGCTCCGGCCACTGGTGGGTTTGGGTCATTCGCCTCGGCCTCCCCATCGGCATTCGGTTCTGCAACTGCAGCCACTCCTTCGCCCACAAGCAGTGCATTCGGAGCATTGGCGTCGCCTCCAACCACGGCACTGTCAACGTCACCTTCGCCGTTCTCGTCTGGCTCACCCAAAACAAGCTCTCCATTTGCGCCTTCCACCACGGGGAGCTCGGGTTCAACGCTAGGGTCGGCATTTGGAGCACCTGGATTCAGTGTATCACCTTTTGGACCGCAGCCTGGTGCCCGTGCAAAGTCGCCGTTCGAGAAGGACGTTAAGCCTCTCACAAGCACACCCTCAAAGACACCAGCGAAGCCTGCTATCCTTGCAGGGTCACCACCGTCATCTCCTGATGCCACACCACGGCTTGCAAAGGCCTCCATTGTTTCTGATAACGACAGTCCTCCAGCTCCAGCTCCCTTTATTGCCACGACGACCCCGGCTTCGTCGCCGTTCGGTAAAATTTCGGCCCCTTCGTCTGGCGCTTTCGCGAACTTGGTTTCCACGCCTTCAGTATTCAAACCAGCCACAGGCTTCGGTGCGTTCGGGAGTGATAAGGTCCCCTCATCGTCTCCCTTCTTCAATGCCAAAACCGAGCCTACGACTCCTGCGGTTTCTGCCTTTCCATCTGCGCTTGCAAACCCCCCAGGTTCGGCGGGGGCACCTTCGGCATCTACATCGCCAGCATTTGGCTCCTCGTCGGCTCTTGGTGCTGTACGCTCTGCATTCCCTGTCATAGCGGCAGGATCGCCAACCCCAGCCAAGGCACCTGCCATTGGAGGCTTTGGAGCTTTCAGCGGGACATCGACGGGTTTCGCTGCGTTCGCCGGACCAAAGAAGTCGTTTAACGAACTGTTGAAAGCCGGAGATGGTGATGCGACGGATCCGGTAAAACCGAGCACAGGAACGGAAAAGCCCAAAGCTATTTCTGCATTTCCTCTCATTGATAAAAACGCTTCTGTGCCTGTGTTCACCCCTCCCCCTAAAGAATCAGAGAAAAAAGAAGAAACGTCCCCAAGTTGTATGTTCTCTTTGCTGATTGTCAATATCTATAGCTGACTGATGTTTCTCAGGGTCTCGCGATACGAAAGGCAAGGGCGCAGAGAGAGGCGAATTATCTGATGAGCCGTCTTTCGGTAATCTCTCGTCACTTTCTGACACAAGCTCGTTCGCCGAAGTTGACTATGAAGATTCAGATGAACATGGTGTCCAATCTGGAAGTGATGATGGTGAAGGAGAGGAAGAAGAAGACTCGTTCCTCTCTGACGACGTGGAAGTGGAAGAGGGCGAGACTGAGGATGAAGATCACGAAGACGACGACGACAGGTCTGTCTCTTCTGAAGAATCATCTCAACTCTCTGATGTGCCTGAAGAGGAGGAGGAGGAAGAAGAAGAGAGAGCAGCATCGAGGGATGTCGAGGCTGATCCGACCGCCGTACCTCTTCCTTATTCTCGTTCTCCATCTGCAACACCACAGCCAGAGGTACCCACTTTTAAGATCACGCCCTCTCCGCCGCCGGAAGCCTCACCACAAAAGGACCGAGAAGAAAGCACGACGCCCCCCGGTACACCATTAAAAGAAATTGACACTCCTCCCATCCGGCCAGTGTCTGCGGGGCCTTCGACATCCCCGTCTACTCCATTTGGTTTGGGTCTGGGCCGACCTAGTACCCGTCCTACTCGTAGCTCGCCATTAGCGAGCTCCGCGGTGTCTCTTGCAGAAGAGGATGATGCACCGCCTTCACCTGTGAGACCGCCCTTGTCTCCTCAACCACGCATTGCAGCTCTCCCAATAAAAGATGAACCGGATGAGAGCGAGGCCTCCAGCAGCAAACTTCATCGGCCTAAGACCCCCCCACTCCTTTCTGCATTTGGCCCTTTGAAGTCTGAGGCAACTCCAGCTACCCCACCAACACCTGCTACCCCAGCAGCTGCTCCTACTTCATCTCTTTCAACGACACCCGCGACGCCTGCCACGCTCTCAAAGTACAGCCTATTTGGCAAACTCAAGCCTGCGACCCCAGAAACGTCCTCCGACACACACAAGACCTTCACCACACCACCAGATAGAGAGCCTGCCCCCTCTCCTACTCCCGGGATTTTTATCGGGAGCAGCTCTCTTAAGCCGATGGCAAATGCAACGCTCCCGCAATCCAACCCCGCTGTGGCGCCTTCATCTGGTGCTGGTATTTTTGGTACCCAGCCAGCTTTCACCGGGTTCAGCATGAAAGGCAAAGCAGCAGAGGCACCTGTAGCTCCAACGTCGCCACTTAGCCAAACACCGAGTCCGCCGGCAGCCCCAAGTAACCCTTCTAGCATTTTCGGTCAGAGCTTTACGTTGCCGGGTGCGGCAGGCAAGGGCAAGGGCAAAGAAGTTGCGCCTACATCCGGCACACTGTTCCCGAGTGCAAACAGCCAAGCCTCAACAACAACACCGCCTCCTATCTTGTCAGCATCTTCAGCCATAGCTCCTACCCCGTCAGCGCCTTTCAACCTTTCTGGATTCAGCCTCAAAGGCAAAGGCCCTGCTGCGGCCGCGCCTACAACTCCGCCATCGGGCCCGGGCGCACATCCTTTTTTGTCTCCTGTTCCTGCAACACCAGCGGCTGCTACTGATGCCCCTACCGAGGCTGGGATGCAGCGTGAGTGTATGCTCATCTACAATGCTGTGAACGGAGAACTCGCAAATGTGAGCCTTCCTATCACTTTTTTCTTAACAGCTGCTGACTCACCCAAGCTTGGAATGCACGCGGGGAAATGTGCGCAAATACTACAGCTATCTCTGAACAACGCCAACATCGCGCGTACCCGCCCAGACCTCCTTACTGGCACACGGACCTGGTCTCCCGCTTCTTCAATGCAGCTGGGGAAGATACTTGTGCAGTTTGAGAAAGATCTGGATCAGTTGAGGGACGTCCAGGGAGCACAACGAACACACTTGAGGGAAATTCAGAGTAATGTACTCAAAGGTTCGTAGTGCTTAAGACGCGATGCAAACGTCTTAGCTGATTCCAAGACTCGTAGCTCGGACGCGCAAGGAGGAGATTGGTCGGTTCAACCGCGCGAAGAATGACAAAGAGTTCGCTAAGATGTTGAAGGCGCGTTCGCTTGGCCCTGAGCATATCGAAACACAGGCGCAGCTTCGACGTGTCATCAGGGTATGCCCAATCCTTTTTCACTTGAAGTTTATCATGATTTATTGAACTGTCTAGACTATACGGGATCGCGTTCAGACCCTCGAGGACCATTTGAAAGGGTCCAAGAAGAAATTAACTCAAGTGAAAACGGGGAGACCCTCCATTCGGTGAGTCTCTAGCCGCACTCTGGTGCCATAATCAGCCTCATCTTCCTTTATATTGCCAGGCCACCTTCACTAGACTCGATCAACCGCACGTACCGCAATATCGACCTCGCACTGAATCAACAGGCGGCTCAAATCGCACTGCTCAAAAAACGATTTGCGAAGCTTCGTTCTTCTTCTCAGCTGTTGAATTCTGGCCCAACATCGCCTCCTGATCAGCAGCGCGACCCGCGTCTCCCATCTCCCCAACCCCGCCATCGTGCTTCTGCTGTAACTCCCGACGTTGCCGCCACCACTGCGGCAGCGTTGAACGCTGAACGGGCCGCCCACCGTTTGAAACGCGCGCTTCTCCGGACGCGATCGGAACCACTCCTGAACACAAAAGCGGCGGTGGCGCCTGCCCCTCCCCTTTCGTTCAACACGCCCCAGAAAGAAGCAGTGCCTGCTTGGTCACCTCCTGAAAGGCGCGGGGCGACCTCAGGGAAGAGACATGGGGTCATACCACTCGTCAGGAAGTCGGGTGGTAGCCCCAGTTCACATGGGCCCGCCTTCAGTGGGAGTGGAAGTTCACCAGCATCTTCGTTCAATTGGGGACCGCTGCCGACATTTGAGTATGAGAAGAAAGGAGAGAGCTTCTCAATGGTAGAGACGGTGAAACTTACGCCTCCGAGAAATTGATGTTGGTAGCGTTGGCATTGTCTTGTCTTGTAGCGCCAGTTTCTTGTCATGTCTTGTAGCGCCAGTTTCTTGTCATGAACGGTATATGACTGACTCTACGCAGATAAACAACAAATTACTGTACAGATGTTTTCCAAATGTTTTCAGTCAATTTTTTAATTTTCAGCTCCTCGAGCAAACCTCGAGTCAAAACTTGAAGCCACAGACGGCTCAATCTAAAAATAGAAAACAGTTACACAGAATGAGTTATTTTTATCTTCAAAGATGGACACGAACAATATACGAGAACATCAAAATGACTGATTCTGTCATGGTAGGGAAGAGGGAAGTCAATCGCTGACTATCGATGAGCGCTCAGCCCTGATCTATCGACGGTATCTAACGCAAGTTGGTATCATACTTGGTATCATAGACCAGAAGACTTTGTTCGAACATTGGATGCACAGAATTCACAAGAAATTCCACAAGGTATCACTTGTGACCTTGGTTTGAGGGGCTCTGGGTCCGCCGCGGGTATGATCCAATAAAAGCTCAAGGGTACGCAGCGCCGTTACCAGGCGAAACCTTGGTAACTTTCGGAAGGTACAAGCCGGGAAATGATGCTGTGCTGGAACAATTGATAACCGGCTGCGGTGCGGAGAGGAACAAAACACTTCCTCAACTCTGGTCTTTAGGCTCCACCCCAGCTCTCAGACCACTACCACCACCACCACCACCGACCTCTACCTTCAGTCACCAGGACCTCGATTCTATATTCAATAATGCTGACCCGTGCACTAACTCTATCTGCCGTACTCTCTCTTGCCGCGGCGCAGTGGGTTACTCCGTCCAGCTTAACCTCAGCTCATTGCTGATTAATTTCTGCCTCAGGTTGTCTCTCTCCAGTGCATGCACTGCGGCTCTCACGCGCATCGCTACATCCGCAGATGCAAATGCGTGTCTCGTCCCCTCACCTCTCATTCCAATACTTACGAGCCCCGACACTTCTATTGTCAATCCTGTAAATAACTGGCTTACGGGTCTTTGTGCAGCTCCTACATGCTCCAACGCCACCATCGCAGCTATTGTTGCCAACGCCACTGCTGGCTGCAGCACTGAATTTGCTGCATTGGGGCTTTCTACTTCTGATAATTCCGCTGTGTCTGCGCTCGCTCAAAAATACTACCCGACTGCACGGAAAGCACTTTGTTTGAAGGAGTGCGTCGTCCACAGATCGTTCTATTTTTACCTGTCCTTACTCCGATTTAATATAGTGGCACTACCAATTGCGTCACGCAGACGCTCACAAATGTTCAAGGCATTATTGGAACCCTCTCCGTTAACAATATCGCTACTTTGATCTCAACCTCCGCCTCCAATCTTACCAGTACTCTCCCTGCCAACGTAACATGCACTAATTGCGTGAAGGCAATTTACAACACTATTAACACCGACGTTTCCGGCCTCCTCAGCTCAGACAGCGTGCAGAATACCTGTGGGGCTTCCTTCATTGGTCAGTTTTATCACCCTTCATTTTTTAATATGATCTAATCGAATACATCGTAGATGGAACAACACCCGCTGGAATTACACAGAGTGCTTCTGACTCTAGTCAGTCGACCACCACTAAAGACAGTAGCGCCACAGGCCTCTCCTCCCTCGGCGCCCTCTCAAGCGCGTCCCTCATTGCCATTCTCGCTCTGGTTGCATGAGCACTTTCAATGGTACTGATTCTTGGGCATATCGCGCATATGTAAGTTAGAATACAAAGTGGACCATAAACGACGATCACATACATCCTACACTCTACTCCTGAACAGTAAAATTATTAGGCGATCATGCCCATCTCACGATTATATAGAAATATGTACAGTCCACACCTCACGCTAGCCGTGCCAGTCCATGGTGCATTGATATTTCACAGTGCGAGAAAAACAGAGCCGCAATTGCGAAGAGACGAGATGACTCGTGCAATTTCGAAACGCCAGTTTATCTTATCCTGAATTGGGCTCTTGAGATTATGGATTGCGGAGAGCTGGTATGCGACTTACATTCGAAGAGAGTAAGATCGCCAAGATAGTTCGGCAAATACTTGGTCCCTTCTTCTACGACCAGCAGTTCCAGACCTTCACTCTCGAGTGCTTCTATCCTCTTCCAATGATTCTTGAGGTATCTCCCACCGACAAATGCCCATTTTAACTGGCTCAAACCTTCTACTGGCCATGCCTGTTGGTATCTTGACTCTAACATGTCGACCATGGCCCTCCCGGAACCTGTGAAGGAGAAGATGTACCCTCTCATCCGGATGCGTTCCAGTCTCGGGCAGAAGAAGCGCGAGCCGAGCGTCCCAACGGGCTCGCCGGGGCGTCGATATGTGAGGACGTTCATGACGTTTTGATCCACGCAAAGATGTTCCCCGCCTTCGATATGAAGCTCGATTAGGGTGGGAGAGACGGCTTCGAGACATTGGATGAGGGCGGTAGATGTGAGATCAAGGTCGTAGAAGGAAAGCTTGGTTAGGGCACAGAGCGACCGCGAGAGGAATGCGAGGAATGCGGGCTGGCCCCATTTTGCGGTGCATCTAACGGTGGGGCCCCAGAAGTCGTCATCAGCGCCCCACTCCATTATCGTCTTTCCGTTGATGCTGAGAGCTTGGAGCGCGGGCAGGGTTACGGACTTGAAGAACAAATTCAAGTTGGTGGGCCCGACATAAAGCTGCTCAAGAGAGTGGTGCGTGATTGGAAGGGGCTTTTCGACAGCCTTCCTAACATGATCGGAGGCATGAAGGTCCAGTCGGCAGCGCTTGAGATTAGGCGCGAGATGGAAGATGCTGCAACATCTCTGCACAGATTCTGCAGATGTGGTGTGGAGGCTCGTAAGTCTGCTCAGTGTCGAGTGTGGAATGTAGGACAACAGACTAGGCGGGAACCCAGCCAATGAGATCCGTTGCAAGACTGGTGTCTGTGCAACACCGAAGATTAGGTTCAAGAACTTCTGCGCATCAGCAAAGGGGAGATTCAAGTTTATCTCTCTCAATAAAGGGAGTGAGGTGGGCAGACGCAGGTCAAATGGGAAGTGATGGAATATTATCCCATCCCTTGTTATAGCTGGCCGACCGCACTGCAAGGTGAATTGGTGGCACCGATTAAGGTGCGGTATCATGGATTTCAACAAAGCACTTGAAACGCCGTCAATCGATCCATGAAGGGAAGACAAGGTCAGGCCAAGAGACAGGGATGACGATCCCGATCGACTGATCCAGAGTTTGAATGCAGATAAAAGTTGTCCCTTCGTACGCAAGTCGATCAGGCTGGGGTTAAGGTGAAAATGAAAGGAACTCCAGAGCTCTGGTGTAGAAAGAGATATACTGCGCCAGTGACGGCAAATGGAGCTGATCAACAGCGGCGATTCGGATGTACTTGGGCTGCCGGAAGAATCTTCAGGGAGGCAAAGAGAAAAGATTGTGGCGATTATCTCTAGTGGAAGACGGTGCATAGGAGGTTCATGGTTGTCAGAGGCTCTTGACGCGTTGTAAGGGCATGCAGAATTGTGGACAATACTATCAGAAGCCAGCGACATGATCCCTGGGGTGGGGATCTCGTAGAAATGTTCGACTTCCAGTCGTAGGTAGAGTCAGTTAAGCTGGGAATTACCAGTTTATATATGAAAAAAGGTGGTCACTATAGCGGCCGTATGTCAGTTGCAGCGTCAGACAGTGTCAAAATCTATCAACAGACGTCTGACACCACGGTGCCGGCACAAGCCCCGGGGTGATCGCGAGTGAACTCAAAACTCCTTTCCAAGTCAAGTTCAGATAATCATAGAGATTTTGGTAGAACACAATACGTACGAAATCAACGGCAGCCCAGTGAGTGAACAGATTAGACTCACTGGCGCTCCAGCCAGAACCCTGGCTGCAAGGCAAACGCGAAACTCGGGTAGTACGTAGGAGTCACGACAAAACAGCACAGCGAGCTTCCCAGTATGGATGTAGCAGTCGTGGTGAGCGCCCCTCGTGGACGATGAAGTCAAGAAGCAAGATGATCGGCGCTGGCCGTCCCATCAAAGACGCGTACACAACCATCAGCAACACGTTGTTAAAATCCTGGCGCGGGAGTCGTGACTTCCTGGCCATAATTGAAGGTATTTGTGAAATACACGAAGCAACTATAGCACACAGAGTAATACTCCTGGTGGCTATTTTCCATTCCGCTTCTCAAATAAATCCGGGACTTGCATCCTTTGTGCAGATCTTGAGGGCTAGTGTTGCACCCTCCGAGAGATGCAACCACAATGCAGAAAAGTAGACGAGATGTGTTGCAAAACCGTGTATCTACATTTATAGACGCTCATTGACTGATTCAAAATTTGTGTTTCTTCAATTCTCTTTTAGGTTCGCAGTGATATTCACACCTAGCCTGATGACGAGCTTCTCTTTCCGTTGCTTCCAACTCCAGAAAGTGTGGTGAGTTGCAGTGTCGAAGGAAGAACTGTATTACACACCATGTCATTCAACTCCTGACGGGTCTTGATATAGCGTTGGTGTAGGTCATCGCCGAGCTGTTCGCGAATGACATGCACGTCGAACACCTTCATCCAACCACCTGCTTCGTTGAGCTGAAAGTTCTTGCTGGTGTCATCACTGTCCCAGCACAACGCCAGTTCCAACTACTTTCTCCTTTGGCCGTCCCCGCGACACGTTCATACTCCCTTTTCAGGATACTTGCCGCAAGGTCCGAAAACCACTGAGACTGGTTCCAGAAAAGGTTGTACTTGGAGTAAGTAATGCGTCTGTACAACCAACGCGCCCATAATGACGTCCGAAATATTGGGGTGGCACGGGTGCTAGATACTGCTTGGCTGATTGGGTGTCTGGGTGCGGAGGGACGATGGTCGTAGGAAGGGTGACGGACCGTTACACGCAACAGTCGAACGGGGGAGGGGATTTTTACGCGACAATAGTGATGCTAGAGGTGGCCAGAGACAACAGTGTATCTTTTCAGCTTCTTCAGCTTCTTCGTCGATAAACGATCTCGACCGAATGACTCGGAGAGGAGGTACGTCATTAGTTTATACCATGCTGTCATGTCCGTCGGTTCCGAAGGGAAATTGAAATGGTCGTCCAGGATGTCGCTGCATTTTAGCTCGCCTACAGCAGGCTCATGCTTCATGTATCAACGACTCAGGGAATGTAGGAATGTTCCACTGTTAGGATGTGCCGTAGTTAGATCCGAGGATGTCGTCATCCGTGATAAGGCCCATGTCGTCATTTTAAATTTCGCCTTTGCCAATTTTTTGGTCGAAGTCAATTTCAGAAAGACTAAAGAGAGGTCAATTATGCCACCGTCTAAATCGTTACGCAGGCTGGATTGGGTAGGTACGTCGGAAGAAAGGAGGCGCATAGCTTGATCGCGAGTAGTATTGAGAACTTGAACTTCTTGAACTGCTTTGCGTCCAGTACAGTCGCTTTGAGAATTCCGACCATATCCTGGACTTCTTGTTGTGTTAAGCTTCTACCTGGACGCAAGCGGCCACTCACCAAAAATGCAATATTAGAGAGAGATTTGCTAAAACTGATTACAATTGCCGGGCCATCGACGCGCTTGGGAGATCTGGAAGTTCTTCAAGACGAGTATTGGTATGACGGTAGGAGAAATTTTCTCGACAATGACGATTCAATGAATACTTACGTGGTTCAGATCCTAGTAACATCGACTACTCTTATTGTGGCTCAGATATCGTTCGTATAGTGGGAATTCGAAGCTCATCAGTCATCAGTTCGTAGTCAGAATGAGCAGCTCAGCGCTCAGGCATGATGATAATGATGCATAAAAGGTCCGAGAAAAGTCTGAGATTCAGTTCAGATATCAGCTTCTCTACCATATCAATGGACTATGTAGGCGGCCTACATACCTGTCATAAAATTGGTCTTCTTGAAAGGAACCAGGAAGCGAACGACAAATCAAAAGATTTGTCATGTCAAGTTTGTCGTTGTTTTTCGTCTTGTTGTCGTCGTCGTCGCCTTCGTCGCCGTCGTTGCCCTCGTCTCCTCTTCACCAACACCCCAGACACTGAGCGTGTCACGACGACGCACAATGGGAAGACGAAAGATCGAAATTCAGCCCATAACGGTGAGTAGAAAGGCCTACGTGTCACGACCAACTTTGACTCCACTCTCACCTTCCCAACCCCTCTCCTCATTGCACCTTTACTGACCGTCTCTTGAATCTTCGCAGAACGAACGCAATCGCTCAGTCACCTTTTTGAAGGTATTTCAACCCTGGCTCCTTGGAGAAAGCTATTTTTGACGAAGTCTTGGCATTCATTTCTTTTTATAACTCTTTTTCTCTTCAGCGCAAGAATGGTTTGTTCAAAAAGGCTCACGAGCTAGGCGTTCTGTGTTCTGTTGAAGTTGCTGTCATTATCTTCGGTGCGTAGCCTTGTTTCTTCTTAGCGCGCCATTCGCGTCATCTTGCCAAGTCTCTCATGTTGACAAGTGGTTCTATTTTTATCTAGACGATAGGCACGGCCACGAATCAAAGCTTTTTCAGTACTCTTCCTCTGACGTTCGCGACATTGTTCAGCGCCATCTGCGTGTATGTCCTAATTTCACTGCACATTGTGCTCCTATTGACACTTTGCCCCAGCACAATGGCGAGCGGGACACCCGTGGGCCAGCGGATTTTTCAGGCGAGGGTGCTGGTGCCAAGAATGGGGCAGCGGGCGACGGAGATGATGATGACGACGAGGGTGAAGCTGAGGAGTCTGCACCGCCGCCGCCTCCACCGGCAAAGGGAACGAGCTCGGCGTCAAAGCAAAATAGCAAGGACGACGACGAATTTCAACCTTCCCCCCGGGTGATCACGGAGGTTCGTTGAGAAATTCTCTCATTCATCGAGTCATAGTGACGTTCATTAGCAGGCAGAGCCAAAGAACCGCGCCTCGGTATCCAACGAACGTTCAGCGCCAGAGCGTAGGACCAGTGCACCGCTGTCGACTTTCCCACCATTTCCTCAATACGAACACCTGCATCCCGTGTCGAGTGACCGCTTGCACCCACGGCCATATCAAGAGCAGCCACAGAGCAAGAAGCCGAGGCTGGACTACCCCCTCGACATGGGCATACCCCGCAGTCAAGGGCACCCGCTGTCTGCTGCATCCGACGACTCAATGCACCGGCACGAATCGCTCTACATGTATCCCCCACATGCTCCGCCCTTCCGCCGTCCTTCTGAAGCTGGGCACAACCACCCTTCGCCATATGGACCTTATGGCGTGCCCTACCCCGCGTCCCCACCGCCTGGCCACCACTCAGGATACGGTGGACCCCCGTTCCACTCACCGCCGCCCGAGTTCGCAATAGGGCCACACATCTCTTCCTGGGGACGCACGCACCCCAGCAATAGCAACGGTGCGCACTCGGGCAGCGGTGGGCTCTCCGCGTTCTTCAGCCCAGGTACACACATGCCACCCGGCTTCGACGGGCTTCCCTTCCCGCGGGCCGACGAGGGGCGCGAGGGCGACAAACCCCGCGACACCTTTGCCCACACATTCCTCGAGGCGGACCAGCAGCAGCGCAAGGTCGCGCTGCCGCAGGGCGGGATGCCTGTTCCCTCTTCGCGCGGAAGCACGTCCGCAGCGTCGTTCGGCATTGACTGGCCCTCCCATCGACCCCCACCGGCCCTTCCGCCTTCCGGCGCGCCACCCACCCCTCCGCCCAAGTCGGCAGAGGCCCCGCCTGAGGAGAACGGAGCGGCTTCTACGTCCGACGCAGCCACGCCGGGGTGGCTTGACCTCCTGTCGGAGCCAGGTGGTGCTGCACAGACAGAGACTAAGATACCAACACCAAGGTCGGCGTCGGCGGCGCCGTCTGCTTCTGGATCGTGACTCGATTGGCTCGCAGTGAGCCATGACATTACCTTTGACTCTATGGAATTTCTCTTTCCGCAAACAAACACTAGGCGCTCGAATCCAAATCGCTAGATACACCCTGTACCCATAGCTACCTTTAGAGTTCAGTTAAGTACGTTCTCGTCCCATATACACGCCCGTCACCCCGCCGTCGAGCTTTGTTCACTGCTGTTTTAGTTTACCAGAGTTCCCAGCAACATCAATACCATATAGCGTTTTAATACTTTTACATGGTCTCAAACTTCGGCAACTTTCTGGCTCTCTTCAAGCCTCCATGGTTTGACAATCTTCATAGTCATGGGCGCACTAGGACTCACCGAGATGACATGATGGTGCTGCAGGAGTAGACTTGTACGTCGTATCACCCCAATTTCAACCGGATTCTGACAAAACTCCCACCAGGCACAGATATATGTCACTGTAACACTCGTTAAACGCCCCAGAGAGGCATAGCACTTATCAAATCAGTGTATGACCGATATTATGATTCGGTGGTGAGTCCCGTGTACTACTATTTGCTCCCTTTTTTCTGGATTAGACCTTGAGATCTGTATCTTCGGCCGCTGTGTATGGTTGAGCAGGGAACCCTTGCCCATCTTTGTGCCTTCAAGTCTAGCTAACCTCAAAACAAGTGCATGTGGAAATTAAATCCTTGCCGCTTGCATTGTGAGTGTTGAAGTTGATGCATACTGAATTAGCTGACTAATACTATAGGTATTGACCTCGACGTTCGGTATGTTTTCAGTTGGTTCGTTTCATAACTTGTGACTTACTAGTTAATGGTAGTTACTGGATTTGGTGCACACTCATTCAACTTTTCATGTAGCGCCACATTCTCACCGCCTCGCAGCATTTGCCACAAGAGCGTTCGATGTGCTCACCACTCACATAATAAACAATAAGCGATCCCAACGAAATTCAGGCATGTCATCGGGGATTTTGCGAGCTTCGGCCACATCGGTGAGCCACTGCCATGTTGTAGGACCCATTCATACCATAAATAGCACCAGTAGGTTATATGTCATTCGGAAGTGGCGTAGCCGCCTACCTCTTAATAGCAATCTCCCTATGCTACAGCTTCGCGTAGCTCTGGCCTGTGTTCAAGAAGTTCATATCTTCGATGGATGAATCCCCTCCTCTCCGACCTCTAGAACCAGGCCCTCGGTCAATGTCCTCATAATTTATACCATCAACTGTAAGCCTGGCTTACTACAGTCCCCATACTGTACATATATAGTGCACAGTGGCTGAATAGGTATCTATTCAGTTATTCTGCCTTTTGGTTGGACAGTTCTGTTGTGTGCGCTCAGGACATGCTTCCATCAACACAAGTATGTCCCGGAATTTGAATGCAAGTATCAGTCAATACAACAACTCTCCTGACAACGTACGCTATGAATCGCCTGTGGCATATGAGCATAAAATAATGCTGGACATAGGATATGTTCCGCGACCTGCATCACAACCTACAGTATCTGGCCAAATGACTTCACTTTCATTAGGATCTATTTCTCCCTCAGTAAATGTATCCCAAGTTTTTTTTTAAATTCGTTCCTCTCGGTTCTCATCCTCCATACCTCACAGTGTTCTTCACTAGCCTCCTAGCGATGCCCAATGGCCGCGAGTCGTTTGTAGAAAGGCTTGTAGATGTGAACAGCGTCTCGGAGATTCTTGACGTGAATATCGTGCACTCCAATCAAATGCCGGGCATGGTCGTTTAGTTGGCTAATGATCCTACCCAAGGCCAATCATTATCATCAAACGAGAAGTAATTGATGATCCAGATTACGAGTTGGGAGTTCCACTCAAAATGACAGGCCCCTAGGATGTATTTTTATGTCGAAGTCTCTTCTTTTGTGTGGACAGTATATTTATTGGGATTTGTTTTGTATAACTAAAATGCTCACTGTGGGCAATCTAGAACAAGCACCAGGCATTGTGGCATCGTTCAGACCTTCGGGCTGTTGAAGGTAGAGGACTCTGAGGATTTCAGAATGCCCCGATGTACAGGCATTGCCGGCGTATGATATTTGACGTAGTGCTGCAGCGGCTGGTGTGCAGTTTTCCTGCATCGAGGCTTCAAGCCGAACGTAAATTTACCACCCGCCTCCGATGGCGTCACCATTACTAATCTCGATTACGATCAAGTTAATCATCAGTGTACACAGGAGGACGTTCTATCCAGATACAAGTACCATGCATTCTAGTGCAACAGTTAGTACTAGCCATCATGTCCCAGCGCTCTGAATCTATCATGGTCGGGGGTGATACTACCAATACTCAAATGCCTGCTACTTGCTCGTGTGCCGCTCGGTGTTCATCGCAACCGAGACAACTTGGACCTGGATGCATCTCGATCACCAAAAAAGGCTCGATACCGACGATCACTTTTGTGCGGCCCGCCTCACGCTGGCACGATCCCGCCAGAAAATGCGCATCGACTGACAGGCGCACTCATTTTTTTTTGCCACAGCCTCGACCGCCACATTTGTTATGAAAGGTATAAAAGGCTAGCGAGATGGGCCAGTCCTGTCCAACAATCACCACATCTTTTATTCCCCACCACCTTCCTTAGTACCGACACATATTTTTCTGACAACACACTATGAAGTTTGCTACTTCCCTCATCGGCCTCGCTGCCATTGCCCAGAGTGCATCTGCACACTGTGAGTTTATACATATTATCTCACACTTCATTCACTCAACTATTTATTGTAGACATGTTTAACACCCTCATTGCTGGCTCACAGAGGAGTTCTGCCGCAGTCCGCCAGGCACAGAACAACTCACCCGTCATGCCAGTCACCTCGCTGGACATGAGGTGCAACACCAACCCCTCTTCAGCATTAGCCACAGTCACCGTCAACGCTGGCGACACCATCGGCTTCAGCCTCTCCGCCGCCGTGTTCCACGAAGGCCCCCTTTCCATCTATCTCGGCCAGGCTCCAGGACAGGCAGCCAATTGGGACGGAAGTGGTGCCAACTGGTTCAAGGTATGTTCCTCCCCTCTGTCGTCACGAGACCTCTATACTTAATTACTCTCGTCCTAGATCGCTGAATGGGGCGCAACATTTAACCGTTTCGGCTTCACTCCCCTCGGCAAGTCCCAGTTCACCACCACCATCCCCAAGAACACTCCTTCCGGGCAGGTTAGTCGATCCACATAACGCTTCCCGTCACGTATTACTTACCTTCTCTCCGCAGTATCTTGTTCGTGCCGAACAAATTGCCCTCCACGTCCTCCCACCCGAGTTCTACGTTGGTTGTGCTCAAATCAACGTCGTCAACGGCGGGTCCGGCAACCCAACCAAGGTCGCCATCCCAGGACACATCTCTCCCAGTGGTAAGCATTCTTCAATACCGTATCTTGTGCCGCACAAGCTGACAACACTTTGACAGACCCTGGCCTCAATGTTGACATTTACGCCTTACCTCCACCTACCTCCTACAGAGTTCCAGGCCCTGCTGTCTGGCGCGGATAGATTCCATACCTGTATAATTACACCTCCCTGTACACATTTAATAATCAATATCCTCTTACCTTAGCTACTTTTGACGTGCTTCATAATCCTGAGGGCGAGTCTCGGAGAATCGAGATACATAGGTAGTAAACGTCTGGAGACTATATTTGACTTGGGGTGCGCTCACCGCAATCCCGAGAGTAAGCAGCTCCCATATCTACATATAACTGCTGTGCAGGTTCGTGGTTGGTTTGTGGACACAATCAGTCCACGTCGTAGGTGCAAGTTCGTCGTTCGGAGAAGTTATCGGCCCGGGAATAATTACAGGCAAAAGAAACAGATTTCATTCTCCGACGTTCCGCTTGTGTACGTCCCTCGACGCTCGTCGGAACCCTTTGTCCTGGGCTGCACATGCGGACTTTCGATCAGGGCTCTCTCTCTCTCTCTCAAAATCGATGCGTCTTTGGGGTATTACACGGGAAACTGTTCTCTTATTGTCCAATGCACAGGATGTGCTATCACAATGAGTTGCTGTGAAACACATTGAACCTCGCGTTCGTCGGCGGTGTGTTCGGACACTACCAGACCTAGCTTCAATGGAGATGACGCTCAACATTATAGCCCCTGAAACTCTCGTATCTATGACCCCTCTCGTTCTTTGTGCCCACGCTTAACTCGCCCGAAACCTGCGCTCCTTCCAACGTTCTTCTACCATAGACCACTATATTGAGGCTCGGATCAGGCTATGTATGTTATGGCTCCCTCACCGCTGAAGTCAATAGATATGACCAGTGGCGGCTCCATTAGAAGGCACAACGCGACTATCATGGACTCAATGCAAACTTTATGCAGTCATACTGTATAGACAATCGGATATTATCGATCTATCACTTTGTGGCTTCATACCAACAACCAAAATACCTTAGCTCGACGATGCGATCACGAAGTGCGTGACACAATAGGAGGACTGCAAACCATCGTCACAGAAGTGTCGTCCAACATCTTTGTAGTAATGTACGTACGATGGCAAGCCAGGATGTCCTCGATCGAGGACACAAGGCTCGGTCGGATTTTGGTGAGGACTTACGGTCGTGGCTCGCTGGCTGTGGTATAGGGCAGAGGTGACTCGGTCTAGCACGGGAAATGGCGTTCCCTCCCCGATCTCGTCTCGCCCACATAGGCACCAAGTGGCTATTGTTCCCCTGCGTGTCCGCGGAGCCTCAAAAGTTGATCCTTTCATCCCCGATGTGCATTGTATTCAGACCAGCATTCCTGACATGGCCATCGTAAACTACATACACACACATGCCACGACAGTCCTATTGTCCTCTCCAAATTAGCATTTTCAACAGCAAGTACCCAGCCTCATTGTGTCCCGGATCGGGGAGTTCACAGTTCCAGCCCATCAACCGTGGTCAGCCTCATTCAACTGAAGTTGATATGATTGCCACCAGTTGTGCGTAGAGCTCATAATTGGCATGACTCCTAAAATGTATAACAATTAACTAGCGAAATCATGGCCCACAATTCTTACCAATCGAATTTTGTAGGAGCGTGCATCATCCCAGCAGGTTCCTCGTGCTGACTTTCGGAAGACTCAAGACAAACTTGTTCCATTTTCGATCGCAAGAGCCATATAGTCACTTGTCCAACGAGGATGAAGTACAGTCATGACAGTCAAGATGAAGTATTTGGACAATAGTCACGGTCAATGTAGCGACCAAGCGGAGTGACTGTTACTTCCATTCTGATTGCACAGTTTAGCACATTGCAGGCTCCATCAGAATCTGACATTATTCTACATATTGTGTGTTCGTTGTTGATGTGGCTGTGAAGCGTCAGTTGGACCTACTTCCGTGGCACGCGCCCAGTGCCAGCACCAGCTGGAACAAAGAGGTCGACTTACTCTTGTCTTTCGTCGCGAACATGGATATCTGTTGTGCGTCTTGTCCGTCGAGTCAGGGCTGGCAATCATTCTGTTTTCGCGGGTTAGCACAATGCTGGGAATTGCTCCATTGGAACCTGACGATTATTGTACTGTGTACATACAGTATGTTGATGCGGCCATGGCCATGAAGCGTCGGAATGGAGTTCCTTAGTACATGGGACGCCGCACACGCACACTGGCAACTGCAGAACAAGGAGGCCCGACTCACTACTTGATCTCTTCTTTCGTCGCGAACATGGATACCCGTTTAGTGTCTTAAGCTTGTAAGGGCTAGAAAGGTTTATAAAGTACTGGAGGGCTATGGAACATGCTTGTATAGCATGCCGATGGCGCGCGTGCCGCGCAGGGCTGAGAGCGGCGTATTTTTTTTGTTTTTGCCGTGGCAAGTGCAGTATACTTAGTGTGGCTGCTTCGTGATACTGTTAACCCCGAATCGCGACTCAACTAATTGCATTGTATTAATTACCTCCACCGAGTAGCCAAGGCATCAGTAAGGACAATGAGTACAATGGTCACCTTGAAGCACATTTGCCGCCCAGATTGCGGACAATCGATTTGTCAGCTACACAAATCATGGTTAAGTAGCAGTGTTCAGCTCAATGTTCATCTCACCACCCCATCTTTGAACGTTGAAGCTTGAGCTTCGGAACCCTTGCAGTATATCGCGCAAACTGTAAGTGCGCATGCAAACGATTAACCCTGTCTTGCCTCTAATATACATCCACACAGTCAATATGTCAATCCAGAACTCCACCCAAGGCAGAGGACCAGTATACCCTCTCGATTCAGAAATCAATTATCCTCGAAGTGCCCTGATCTCATTGTCAAGAAAGATTTTGCTTGATCTCTTTGAGAAATCTCTGCGCGACACGGAAACCTGGGATGATCTCAGTGACATCAAGACAATCGGACGTTTCATAGAACCAAAGAGATGGCAATTGAATGATGTAGACCCGATCGAGGTTAGGAGGGTAACTGCGGAGAGGGAAGCGTCGGTCAGAGAGATCAAAAGACTGGAGGATGCCAGTTCTATCGAAAATGCCGTGCTTTGGGAAATGTACCCGTCGCATGTAAGGGTTGGCGTTGGCATCCAATTCGTTGCTTCCTAACATGTTTTTCTCCAGGTTATGAACAACGCCGTCAAGCTTCGCAGGGAATCGCGTGGACGTGTACCACGAGGTGACAACAGATGGAAGTCTGAGGATGCTCTACTCGATTTTATTTTACTTCTCAGCAGGAACGCTGATCGCTTTGACGGTTCATATCTCTTTCGTGCAAATTAGGGACTGTGTCCATTTGCCTGCAGGAGTTACTTACGCCTATTCTCGAATTATTAGTGGCAGAGGAGTGTATAAATTGGGCACGAGTACCGTACTTACAAGGAATCCGGAGGAGAAATATCAATCTGACGAAGGGCTTGATCTTTCGCCTCGAATGTCGAGTTGCAGCGCACCAAGTACTGGTTTGAATCGCACGTTGGCAGTGGAAGTCACGGTGGCGGTGCCCGCCGCTTGTCTCGCTTGTTGGATCAGTGCTCACCGAGAAAAGCAAAGTGCTATCGAAATTTGATTGAAGTGACTAAGTCAACTGTCGGATCAATACCTTGTCACGGTGACTAGCGTGACACACACCAATACCCACCATTATGTTTGAGCCTGTGCGAGGTGGTACTCGTGGTGGACAAGCGGAATTCAAATGGTCGGATGTCTCTGCAGACAAGGACCGAGAAGTAAGTGGCTACTCTCGCCCACAGCCTACTATATACTAATTAACCCTATGATAGAATTATCTCGGCCACAGCATCAACGCGCCGACGGGGCGGTGGCAGAAGAATAAGGATGTCCACTGGTACAATCGCGACAAAGACCAATCACAGGCAGAGCGTGACGAGGAGATCAGGAAAGTAAAGGAGCTCGAGGCAGATGCACTCGCTGTTGCACTGTACGTTTACCGGTTCATCTCCTATCAGCAACCAACCCAATAATTCTAGAGGCTTTGAGCCCGCCAAAAAAGGAGCTGCACCGGCTGGTAGCCCCACGGCTGCGTCTGCGAGCCCAAAAGCGCTCACCTCGCCGACACTAGGGAAACAGAAGGCAATTCAAGACGCCGAGGCGAAAGCTCTCGAGAAAGAAGAAAAACGGAAACGAAAGGAGGCGAGACGTGAAGAGAAGAGGGCAAGGAAGGAAGCGCGTAGGGGTAGGGATAGGTCGAGATCGAGGTCGAGGACACGCTCACCAATACCACGGAGGAGAGATGCGGACAGGGAGAGGAGCATGTACGGTGACAGAGAGCGGGCCGAGAGGCAAAGGGAAAGGTCACGTTCACCGCGTCTTATTGAAGCACCCCAGACGCGATCTCGATCATACGAGCGACCGAGAGGTTACGAACGTGAGAGGGACGACTGGCGGACACACCCAAACCTAGAGGATAGACGACGGGCACGGAGCGGAATGGATGACGATCGCGAGGACCAGCGGGAGCGGGAACGGGACCGAGACCAACGGCGGTGGGATTCGTCTAATACCAACTCCCGCAGAGACCAACCTCGGGTGGGGGGAGGGAGGTATGATTGACGGTTCGTGGAGTATATAATATATTCCTTCTTTTTTAACGTATGATTTGTATTCGCTCTGTTCTTGCTGGTAACGTTCTGACTCGCAGCTAATAAATGAGCCACGTTCAAACCCGCAAGCAATGCTACTCATGCTCTTGACATCAGGGAATTGGTATGGATGTTGTATGAATTAGAAAATATTGATTTGGAAGAGAGATGTTACTCCGGCTCCTCCGAGCGACCACTGGGTTATCGGTTCAATTAAGGTGGGAGCGCATTAGTCAGTGCAGAATCACGCATTAACCTTGCGTTGCATTGGTGCGGCCGTGAAGCTTCGAAAGGTGTTATGTGGACCATGTCACAAGGCTGCAGCAGCCTCTGGAAGAGGGGGGGCTCGTTGCTCAATGTATATGTAATTATTCCTGGTTCATGGCGAGCATGGTTGTCTATTTACCTGCGTAGACAGGGCAAAGCGCAGTCTAGAGTCAGGGGGGAGTAGAAGTCATAACCTTGGGAGTGTATAGGAATGGAGTGGCCGAGGAGATTTAGTAACGGTCATGGGTCTTGAGCAGGCCTTGCAGGCCTCGGACCATCTATCCACATCTCGCCAAAAAAATCAGGTTCCATACAGCCGCCCAGAACGAGTTGACGCACCTGCTGCTTGCGACGATATGCCCTCGAGTCGATCAGAGATCCATCTTCCGCAGCCCGCTTGACACCGCAAAAGACAGATGAGTCGCCCACGGGGCTTACTTATTTTGCGGGCTTGGTGCGATCTGGAAACGTAACTCTCGTTCACACTCGAGTGACCTAACTCATGTTCACCGGTAATGAAGGGGGAGCAGATTTCAGTGGCACTCTCCGATATCCCGAAAGTGCTCTCCTGTCACTAGCCCGGAGAACCGTCCAAGACCCGAAAAAAGGGCTGGATGACGTGGATGACAACGATATCGAATGGGATGACATTGGAGTCCTTAATTTTGTTCAAGGGCTGATAGACCGTGAGCAGCATCGCAATGCGCCTGAACTCGAGGTCAAGGAGTTCAAGAGATCGATCGTAATAAGACAAGCCGAGAAGAGGCTAATAGAGGAGATTCATTCTCCCTAATACTCCAGGGCCAGCGCACTTGCAACATTATCGAGGATTCTCCCACTGACCGGATATAATTCATAGGCCATGGCAGTTGCAATAGATCATTACAAGGCGTCGCGCGGGCTGGCTCAAGAAGACGAGAGCTGGAGGAAGAGGACAGGCTGCTATCCTTTATCTCGTTCCTTTTAACCAGGAAACGTCTGCTTTGCCTTGCATCAACTTGCCCTGGGTAGACAAATTGAAGTGTTGATCTTGAATATCAATTGGTCGGCGCAGTGATGGTAGTAGAAGAAAGGAGTACAGAAGTGGCAGGCGACATATACTGAAGAGAGGCGCCCGAGATTACGGCGAGTGGCGAGAATGAATACAAAGTTGCTGAAATCAAGCAAAACTAGCCTGGGTTTGGTTCTGCCATAGAAATATTGAAGGGCTGCTCTGGGTCAGGAATTGGTTCAAAGATTTGGCTCGAGGTTGGTGAGATTTGTGGGTGCACCGCAACAGGCCGAACAAGACGATATTCGTGATCATTGTCAAGTGCAAAGCCACTGCGCCGCCGGGGAAATTTGAAGTCAATATGTGTAAATAAAACCGGCAGCCTCGGCGTCTTCCGCATAAGAAAGTTGGACAGTCTGAGAAGTGGGGGAGTAGGGCTGGAATGCGGTGTATTCTTTGGCCTTGTCAGACGCTTTGGACATCATGCCTATATATGCATGTATGTATACAGAAAAAAAAAAAAAACATTCAAAACGTCGCGAAACTCCAACACTGCCTATTTAAGCCAAGACAACAGCACGTGGCTCTGACGCAGCCCGTTGTGAACACGGAGATTTGGTGACATCAAGTCGAACACAGGTTGCGCTGCGCACACATCTTGCTCACCACCCCAACCTCTATATCTACTCTACTGCCACCTTGAACGCACGATAATATCTACAAATCAACCGCATTCTGCGACACACTCACACACCAGTCGCCAACAGCGCATCAACTCACCAGCTCAGCTCTGAATCACACCTTAGATTTCAAACATGGGCTTTCTCGACGGGATAACAGACCTTGCGGCGCGTATTACGCCTTCCAAAAGCTCCAAGCCAGCACCAGCAGGGATAGGGCATGGACACGGCATGGTATTTGAGGACAACGTGAGTGGTGCTCTGATTCAACTCTCCCACCTCCATATACAGTTTCTTGGCTATTTTTTTCGCATCGTGCCTTGCTTCGGGGACCTCTTGCCGCTGAGAACTGCGGATACTTTTGTGCTAGGTTGGATTTACGTAATCATGTTGTTCTTTGGATGGCACGACGATGGGCGCGGATGCCAGTGAACTCGTCCTCCTTCTACTTCTTCCAATTCTTTGGGTTCCTTGGATATGGGTCCATACTCTATCATTTACGAGACTGCGTTACTGAAGTCTCTTTTGACAGATGATTGTCTCAAAACCTGCCATCGTGTTCCATGCCTCCCAAATCTTCTTCAACTTCCTCGCGATGGCGTGTTTCGCCAGTGTCGCCGCGTTTCAGGCAAAGTGGAAAGTCGGGCCTTGTGCGTTTTGCCCTTTTCATCTCTAAAATCACGCTCAGACGTGCTTGTAGCTGGTCTCTCGGGCTTTGCAATTTTCATATCGATAGCGGGCATGTTCCTTTCGGCATTCATGCTTGCGGTGCCTGTGGTGTACGAAAAGCACGACAAGCTTGTTCGTCTCGCTAGAGCACTAAA
Source organism: Tephrocybe rancida (assembly GCA_018858115.1). Classification (NCBI taxonomy): domain Eukaryota; kingdom Fungi; phylum Basidiomycota; class Agaricomycetes; order Agaricales; family Lyophyllaceae; genus Tephrocybe; species Tephrocybe rancida. The sequence goes on along the minus strand of JABCKT010006461.1, from coordinate 76,486 downwards.
AGAAGTGCGCGTCGGGTTCATCCTTACTGGCACTGGCGTCGTCGCCAGCCTCCTCATCTCGTACGTGTTTCATCAGCCGTGTCTTTATCTGCGTCTTTGTCTCAAATATTATTGTTCTCAGATTTATTGTCACCATCTCTGCATGGACACAGCCGGGGTGCAAGAACGCAGACAACGACCCACACAAAGATCTCGGTGATGACTTCAAAAAGGGCCTCGACGGATGGTGCAGTACGAAGAAGGCCGGCGCAATATTCTTCTGGCTCGCCTTTGGTACGTCTTTTTTGTTGAGATTTGTGAATCTTACCGTACTGACTCTACTGTTAAGGCTTTTGGGCCGCCTCTCTCGTACTCCTCGTCCTTGACTGGCGCTCCGGCAAACTCACGGCCCCCAGCGCACCGCGCGATCCCCCCTTCCGTGCACCCAGCCGCCAAGATGATTTAGAAGATGGCCTTGCGCACGACGACGACGACCTTGAAGACGACTTCACACACATCCCACGTCCCAACCAATCCGCCTACGCGCCCTCCTCCCACTCCAACTCCCACTCCAACAACACCAACTCAAGATACGAGCCGTCCGAAAACGCAAACACGAATCCGGCGTCGCCGTTTGCGGACGAGAACCGCTATGCAGGGCGCCCGAGCATGGATGCGTATGGCGCATTCTCGGATCCTGCGCCCAGTGGGTTCGCGCAGGGGCAGGAACAGCCGGAGGCGCCGAGGGTGAGCAGGACCATGCAGTATGCGGACCCGTACGCGGCGGTGCGCGCTTCGGTTGGGAGCACGGGCGCGCAGAGTACGCCGCCGAGTTATGATAGCTACTCGCAGTTCCGGTAGGCTGCATTACGCGATCCCACAGGAGGGGAGGGGTGATGTATTGTTATTGTGGTCGAGATCATGTTGATTATGAATGCTCCAAGTTTGCATCGCATGGACGACTTACATATATTTATTCCATTCATGTACGTGTTTGTTTGATGCTCGTATCATATTAATGTATACAGCGGTGTGGTGGTAGATCCTGTACATACACACGGGCCTTGTAATGATGTTTCTACGCCCTTGTGGTGGTTGTCAAATAGTGTTCTTGAGGGGGGTGCCGTGTAAAGCGGCCTTATAACGAACACCAAAGGCCCTCTGAGCGATAGCTAGTCTCTCGGGCACTCAGAGTAGGTAGACATATTTGACTACTATTAACCGGATATCCTTGACCTTCCTCTATCCCTCCTCTAATGGCCTGACCGACAAACTCGGCCATACCCGAAATGTGCGCTTGCTGGGAAACACATACACCTACACCTCGGCAGTTTCGAGCAGTGCTATCGACCCACTCTTCCTAATGACCCTCTCAGTCAATTTCAAGCGCGCTACTATGTGGATGAAGGACGCCAATATACACACCATTGATTTCAGCTGGTCCAGCTACAACTCCACCGAGTCATCCACGACGCATGGCGCGATGCTAAGCTCACAGGCGCTTATACCAGTGTTTTCCGTGGGATGGCCAGCATGAATGATGGTACCGAGAAAGACATCATTTTCAAGCTTGCGGATGATGATGACGAGTTTGAAGTACTGTGCGACACACTCGAATTTGATGCGTCTTACCGAGTCGGCTTGGGGTTTTCCCGTGCACCTCGCTGCTTGGGCCTTTACGACACCACTGTAGTAGTCGTCCCCAATGCCAACCGGGGAGGACCAAATAAACCTTATGAGAGGTTATGTGGTGTTCTTATTCTCGAGTATTGTGGCAACCATGCCACGTCTTTCCCAACAGAGGACACGTTGTACAGGTACAGGTCGTTATCTGTCGTTATCCTCAGCTTGACTTCATTCCTGCTGATGTCTATATCAAGGGATGCCCTTCTTGAACTGGTATTTGATTTACACAATGAAGGTATTTATCACGGCGATCTGGGAGATCCTGCGCAATGCCTGAACCACAATGGAAAACCATATATTGCTGGCTTCCACCCCAAGACAACGTACAAGCACATGTGCAATGTTGATACGAACCTGATAAAGAAGGGTGCCCGTCGTCCCCCTGTGGCAAAACCCTGCCCCGAACTCTGGGAATTCCTGACGCACGTCAGGTACTGCCTCGGTAATGTTATCTTTATCTGAGTAACGAACATGGACTGATTCTTACTATGAGTCAGATGATATCGAGTGGATGGGTCGTTTACACAGCATTAAGTATATAAAATCCGCTGCTCATATCTTTGAGCTGCCTACCGGGATATCAGAAGAACAGGCCAACAATAGCTCCATACCTGAAAAGTGGGACAAGGCTGTCGAGAAATGGAAGGAGATGCTGGACAAGCCGGACATATATTTCTGCGGAACACCACCTGAACTCGGCAACGTGGACTACTCGGCCTATATTGCCCAGAAGGAGGCAAGAGACGCAGCTCGAAAGAAGGCAAAAGAGGACGAATGGAACTATCACGCCAGCCGGGGCGAAGGCTCGACTAACAACGATTGAGGCTTTGAGGTGCTGTTCCATGTACTAGCAGATGGCGACTTATGTGCCTGCAGTCATTGAAATGAATATTATGTCTGGTAAAATGCTGTAATTGTTTCGAATCACTCTCAGCATGTTCTTTGTTGTTGACAGTCAAAAGTGTCGCCCTTCGCCTTAAGCACGGCAACAAATGAAGAGTGGTCAGGAGACTCAGAGAGCACTGCTCGGGTGAGCCTAAGTAAGAAGGCCAAATTCAAATGGCGGATGGAGGAATTATATTCAGACCGCCCCAAAAAAAACACGACGAAGATTGTGAAAGTGCTACGAAAGCGTAAGGTTCCATCCACCGGGTGTCTGCAGAGTAGGAGTGCCGAGAGCGTGACACAGCACATGTGGCAGAGGTGACTGGTCTAGGCAATGACGACAAGCGGACGTCGAGTGTTTGCGAGAACAAAACGTGAGGTGGCCAGGACTGGTAGCTTGTCATGTAGAATGGTGTTCAACGACGTCGAGATGCGTGTCGAGGTATTGACGATGGGTGCGTATTGTGTTCGGTAGCCAGAGAGAAATCGACGAGAGCGTCGCGTTTACGCCGGGCCTGGAGCGTAGGGAAACCGAAGAGTCTGAGCGATGACACATTGTTGAAAGAGAATCTCTAAATCTCTCTCATAATATACTCGATGTGTCGTACTCTCCTCGGAGCTCCTTATCTCGTTCCTAGTACCAATGTAATCTCTCTTAAATATACACACTTGATGAACTCTTGAATTGTGTTGGCTCTTGTGCTACCCCAGCCATCCAGTCATTCTATCACGTATTTCTTTAAGGTTAGAATAATGTGTAAGCTTGTAATACTCTTTCAGTCCACCACCTAATGCGATTCTGCGATGTCTGGCCAAATCGTTTTCAAAGTGCCTTTCTCACGTTTGGCTTGCAAAGCTAGTTCTCCGTGGCGCCCCTCTTCCTCGCGCGAATGCTCCTACGGAGCACTCTTCAGGTAACGGTTCGTCTCAGGTAACGGTTCGTCTCAGGTAATGATTCGTCTTTCTTTTGCGCCACATGCATTCCCTCTCATCTTGTGTAGGCACAATAAATGGTTCTACATACTTAGCATCTTGACAAGGATCGTCTAGGTTTCTACTCAAAACTCCCCCGATTCCTGCAGAACAAGATCAATGTATATCAAAAGATCAGGAAAGGCCCTGTATATTGAACATCTATTCTAGATGGCACGTATCGCAATAAAATGATAATAATTTAAACAAACAATACAGACAATTATGATCAAGAAGGGCCAGGGGGGTACGAAGCATTATGATATCGGAACTGTGACCCGTTTTGAGGTGGCACGGGCGGAGGAGAATGATGGAGCGGCTGTTGCCAATGCCTTGATGATTCTGGCATGGGGAGAAGGCCAGGCGGGACACCACTACTACGATCCTCGCCTACTCGATATGGTGATGCAATCGGCTGTTGAGAAGACGTAGATCGCTGAGAAGACGTGTTGACATTCCACCTTGCTTGCGAAGTTTGCTACAGATAGTGAAGTAAGCCTTGATGATAACAAAACGTTGCTATTGCAAGGCAACTGACCTGGTAGTGCTGACTGGTGCCATTCATGGCCGCGTACTGCGGATAGGGACTTTGGGCAGAAGAGTAGCCATAGGGTTGAGTGTGGCTTGAGGGGCCATACATGGACTCTGTGGTCGAAGAAAAGCCGCGCTGTTGTGGTTGGTAGTGGCTAAACGTCAACGGCGCAGCATAGGCCTGATGTTGCTGGTGAGGTTGTCCATGTGGCATTATCGGCCGCGAAGGAACGCCAGACCGAGTGTCGGACGTCTGTGGCTCACGAGAGTAAGATGTACTCCCATTCGCCGGACCGTACGGAGGAGCATAGTTGGAATGTGCATACTGAGTGGTAAGATTCATGTACGGGTTGTGTTGAGCGTGCATTGCTCCCGGACCTGGCATATACTGTGGAGGAGCCCTAGAAACACCCGTCCGCCTCGCTCGACATTGAGAGCAGAAAAACTCCACCACGTTCCAGTTCCGCCGTTTGCGACCCGCCTGTTGATCTGCATGATCGTGGCATGCTATATGTTGCCATTTTGAGCAGGATCCACAAGACATCATGGGTGTGCCATCGTCCTAAAGATCATGTTTAAGGCTGCTCAAGACTGTAATCACAACATGGTACACATACTGCATTGATTCCCCTCCTCAGGCAGATTTCACAATCCAGTTCCCAGTCTTCTCCGACTGGTGTCTTTGTGCCGCTTCCTCCAGCTTTAGGCCCATTCCTCCCATTCTGCGAGCCCGAGCCTGTAGGTGCGGCCTCCTTTCTCACAGGTTTCGTATGCTGTTTCTTTTGCTGAGTGTGGTCTACACCATTGCCAACCACATCGACTTGTATATCAGCCCTACGAAAAGTCAGCCAAGGTTCAGCACGATGGAGCACATAATAATAATTACCCCTCTCCAGGAGTTCCAATGCCAGTGACGTTCTCCGACATCTCTGACTTTGCTCTCTCCTTCTCTTCCCTTTCTCTCCTCCTCATCTCCCGCGCCGTCTCTCTGCGCTCTCTCTCCTCTTCCTCTTTCTTCGCCCGAGCTTCTTGCCTCATGGCACGGCCATTCTTCTCGATTTCTTCCCGTCGTTTGCGCTCCGCTGCCTCTGCCTCCTCTTTTTCCGACTGCCGAAGTAAAAGTCGGGATGAGCGTTTGCGTTGTGTCATTGCTGTGGATAGTTTCTCCTTCCGTTCGATTTCCTACGCGGAAAATCAGTTGTGAAACAATGGTGAAAAAAGGATGACAATGCTCACTCTAAGTTCTTCAGTAACGACAGGCACGATAGTGTTGGTCAGGACCTTGTACAATGCCTTCTCCGTATAATGTGTTGCCTTTTCGAAACATTCCGCGATGTGTTCCCATTCGTAGAGCGTAACACATATCTATAACACCCGAATCATCGTCAGAATAGTGATGATCAAGTTAAAAAAGAAAGTATCTTACCGTCTCCCATTCTATGAAACCCTCGGGTAAAACAGGCTGCTCCCCTAACCCTCTATCATCGATAGGCGGCAGCGGAGCTTCGGGAACAGCTTTCGTCTCTTCCTCCGCTGGGACTTCTGCTGTCTCTTGCTCCTCCTCATCCTCACCATCGCCCTCGTCATACTCAGCTCTGCCTTTCCCACTCTCCTCTGTCAGCTCCGTCAGCTCGCTGATCTCACTCCCCCCATCCTCCAGACCTGTCTTCGCCTCTTTCGCGCCACCACGCCTTCCATTCGCCTTGTAGGGCTTGCTTCCCTCGCCACCATTTAACCACTCCTCGGGAACAGCCTGCCACTCCTCCTCCTCCTCATTTCCCCTCAATCGCTTGCTGACTCTAGTACCCGCCGACTTCTGTGGCGGGGGCTTCTTCGGTGACGGCTTCTTGGGCGAACTCCTGGTCGACATGCGTAGGCCTGAGCTCGAGCGCGCCAGGGCATTGGCTTGCCTATTAAGTTCTGCGAGCTCCTTGGCTTGGGCGTCGAGCTTCACCTTGGCTTGTGACTTTGCCGCTCGTGAACGCCCGGTTGTCGCCTCCGGCTCTTGAGTACGCGGGCGCTTAGCGGCGGGCATCGCAGCTGCACGACCCTTGCCTTTGGGTGTCGCCTTGGCGGGGGCTGTGGCGCGCTTGCGCTTGAGAGGTGATGTGGTGCTGGCGGCAGCTTTGGTCCGTGGGGGTTTGGGGATAGGGCGTTGTAACCATAGGCGATCCGCTGTGCGGCATTGAGCATGACGTTACAGAGTCAGGTGTCGGATACGTACCACCTATGAGCCAGTACGCGTTGCTCTTGCTGTCATAGCCAATCGGCTCAATCCGCTGGGGTAAAAACGATGAGGAAAGCTCGTCAGTTATTAATGAGCATACGTACCCATAAAGCGTTATCGTCGTCGCTTCGCATGAGCGTCCTGAGTCTTGTGGCATTGTGGAACTGCCATTCCGTAAGGAGGTGCATTGAGTCGAGTTTTGTGAGCATAGGGAGGTCCAGCCAGTTCTTGGACTCTTCTTGTTCTTCGGTGGCGGACAACTGATTGATCTGGATAGAGTCAATCTCTGAGGGTTGCATCGAGAGACCCTTGACGCTTGCACCGAGGCTAAATCCACGTTCGAGGGTGCTCGCGCGAGTGGAATCGGGCACCTTGCTCTCTACGTCCTCGTCGGCCTCTCCATTGAAGGCTTCCTTGGTTTCCTCGGTTCCCTCCGTTGCCTGGTCGTTTTGTTGTTCCTTCTCAGGCTCTGCCGGCTCCTCCGGCGGCGGGCTGGGCTCCTGCTCTGGTTCATCGACGCGTGGTTCGGGACCAATAGGATTGGCAGCGGGATCTCGTTTGCGGTATTGCTTTCGGAGAGCAGTTTGCCAGTTATCCAGTCTGCATAACGCGTCGAAACACTCCTTCATGTTGGAATTTGAAGACACTTACGAGACCTTCCTATCGTAGGAGACTGTGTAGAGCAGGCGCTGCATGATACGAGGCAAAACAGTGTTTGTTTCGTGTATAAGGTCCTCTTCAATCGCCTATGAGGAATTAAGCCAGCTGAATGCTGAGAGTCTATACGGAAAGTTACATACGTTCAGCGAGACATCATTCATGGCGAAAAGGTGGTTGAAAGTGAAGAAGAATTGGGAGAAAGCCGCCCATTTCCAGTTGGCCCGTAGTTGTGTAATGGGCTCAGGTTGGGCAGCCTGTTGAGGAGTCGACGGTGGCGGCGGCGAAACTAACCGTGGCTTCGCGCGAGTTGAGGCCCGAGGAGGCATTACGAGCAAACACGGACAATGGGGGTCGACGTGTCGTCGTTGAGTACAACGTTGAGGTCGAGCAATCTGTTGTTTCGGTCACTGTGGGGCGCAGTGAGGAGCAAGATTTGAGGGTGAGCAGGATGTTTGGAACGGCGAGCTCGACTGTTTTCGTTTGGATCAATGAAGGTGCCACCGATTCACAACGTGTGATTATGTAATCATCTCATGCAGCCTGAATTCTTGTTCTGCTTTCGCCACTTGGCAAGGGACCAACACTGCAACTAGGCTCGAATCAGACATGTTAAACGACTTGTCCACAGGAACAATGCTGATGAAGGTCCTTTATCCACATTTTCCAGAGATTGTTCTTCGTCACTTCGACTCTCACACCAACTTCTCATCACCGACTTTCCTCAACTTCTACTTCATGATCAAGTAATCTGTCTTGTTTCGAGTAAGTATTGTTTCTCTGTAAGAGGAGAACAGGACTAGTAAGAGGTGTCGACAATGGCAGAGGTTGGCTGGACGCTAGGCAGTGTCTCGACTCTCGTATCCCCATTCACAACTCTCCAGAACTCTCCAGGATGAGGAGGAGTGTATTATACTATGGAGGTACGACTGATGGTGTCTGTCCAGTGTCTGTCTAAGAGAGACTATTATACTGACAACTCCCGTTCGGTTTACTGACGTAGGTAAACATACGTAAACATGAATTTCGACTCCAAGCTGTCTGTGCGGCTTCCCTACTAAGTAAGGGGGGCGAAGATACGATGACACAATCTCCAACATCCCAACCCACATGCGCGGGTAACCTCATGGGAGCTAGTGTGCACTTCCCCACACCCCTACATAACTCTCCACCAACCAAGTGTCTTGTGACTCGTGTCTGACTCCATAAAAATTCTCACTGGTTCACCGCTAACCACCCTAGGTTCTGAGAGAGGGAAAAGGTAACGGCGCCGAGCCATTATGACAATACAGTCTTGAAGTTCCTAAGCTCAGATATATAATTACCTACTGGCCTTACCTTGGCCCTAACTCCACAGCCTTCCTCAAGAATGCAGCCCGCTGACAATAACCGTGTTTTTCAGAACAACACGACGAATGTACCATATTTTCTACCGGTGAGTTTAGGATCATCTTGCACTCCGACGTGTTGCTCATGTAGCACACTCAGACAGACACTTTAGAGTGGGAGAGGTGAGGTGGTCTCAGCCTTGTGTGCTAGAGAGCTCTTGTCAACCTGTCTCGGTCAGGTTGGACGACATGCACAATGGGATCGACACATACCTCGGCCATAAGCTTTCGTGTGCCCCAATCAACAAGGAGATCGAACAGATTCTCGAGATCGGGTGACTTCACCTTTGGCTATTCATAATAATAATTGTCAATGTCACTAATAGTGCTATAGATGTGGTTCGGGCGCATGGTAGACTACGATCTGAACACTGGGCAATGATTTGACCCTCTTCACCAGGGCGATACAGGCAGCACAGACCTACCCCGACGCAACAGTGACTGCAATTGATATTTCTCTTCTGCCTCCCCGGCCCCTGCCTCACAACGTCATGTTCCACCAACTTGACGCAACAGAGCCGCTTCCGTTCGAGCCTGAAAGTTTTGATGTCATTCATGCTCGTTTCGTTCTTATACATGTACGCCGTCGCAACCTCTTTTGCAGATGCCCGCTTCCTCATCTTTATACTTAGCTCACGTACTGGAAAGCGGTCCTCCACCATCTCATATCCCTCCTGAAACCTCATGGATGGTTCTTGATCGAGGACATCGATGTCTACATATCAGACGACAGCCCAAGCGGCGTGGGCCCGAGAACAAAAGAGTTCAACGACATCTATCTCCGATACATGAGTTCTAAGCATGTTGACCCATTCGTTGGCTCCTCCCTCCCTTCGACTTTAGAAGAAACGGAAGTCTTCTCGTGAGTCGTTCTTACTTCTACCAAAATAATCTTATCCAGCCAATTGTAGTGAAGTCAATAGTGTCAAGGTCAGGTGTCCATTGGGTGGTAAAGATGAAGGTTAAGATATGCATCTGTCATCTAAGAACATTTTCTGACTGAACCAATCAGATCCTGCCATCGGGAACGTTGGTCGCGTAATCTATACATCTTTGCGACGAGCGTTCAAAGACATCGACGCCAAATTCGTTGCTGCCGGATTGACGCCCCATGTGATAGAGGGAGTATTTGGAATGGAAGTTGCAGACCCTTCGCGAAACAGTTATATCATGTTCCATATGACATGGTCACAGAAGAAGTAGAGCACATATCGGACCGAATTTAATACCATGATATTCAAGTCCTTGGGTCATAAGGGCGCGCCACCAACTATTTTCTTTCCTGCAACTGCATTAAAAGTTCCTATATTTGCCAGATCTCTCTCACGTCCTTTCCTGTTACCACGATATCCCCAGCTTCCCTTCAAGACACCTCGCCTGTCTGTTTCCAAACGCTCCAAAGAAGCCACCCACTTCACAACAAAAGGTGTTCCGTAAGAATTGCATACCTACCAAGCACTTCAGATCCTGCCATGGTGTCCGTCGAGACTCACCTCACGTTTCACAATACGAAAGAGCCGTATTTTCTGCTAGCAAGTTAGTTTTGCCCACCTCTTGACCGATTTTTGGCTCAGACAAATTTACACAGAACGATGTATCAGAGTGGGAAAGGTGACTGAGCTCAAGGTCTCTTCAGGCCGCTGGTATGCGACCCTTTGTTCTTTTCCAGATTAGACAAGCTGCATAATGGGATGAATGTCTATCTTGGCCATAAGCTATCCTGGGCACCGCCCATCGAGGATCCCAAGCGAATCCTCGAGATAGGGAGTTCCTTCACTGATTGCCTGAGAAATAATCTCATTGATCATCTTCAAGGTGTGGCTCAGGTGCTTGGTATGTCACTAATCCTCAGCCAGTATGCATGCCTTTCAATGCACTACACAGGGCCATACAGGCTGCACAGGTGTATCCTGGTGCTACGGTCATAGCTATTGACATATCACCCCTACCCCAACGGCCACTTCCCCAGAACGTCAAATTCCTCCAACTGAGCGCCACGGGGCCGTTACCGTTTGAGCCTGAAAGCTTCGACATAATTCATTCTCGATTTGTTTTTGGGTACGTGCGCCGATTTCACGTGTTGTATTTCCTGAAACTTGCTGATGACTTTGATGTTCTCCCCCTTCAGCTCACACTCTGGGAGCAGGTCTTGCTGCGCGTCATGGCCTTACTGAAACCTCGAGGATGGCTCCTAATTGAGGACGTCGTCATGCAGTTCTATGACGACGGTTCGCAGGGAATCGGGCTAAACACGAAGACGTTTAACGATGTTTACCTCAGGTATATGAAGGCAAGAAATGCAGATCCTCTCTGCGCATTTTCTCAGCAGTCGACTCTGGAAAAAACTAGAAATTTCTCGTGGGTCTAACTGTCATGTATGTCCTACAAAGATTGACCTTACTATCCAGCGAAGTCAACGGCGTTTTGGTGTGGTGCCCGATGAACGGTTAGGATGAAGGTTAATAACCATTCGATCATTGGTAAATCAATACGGAGCCACTGACATACTTATTCAGACCCTAAACTTGGAAGGATCGGACGCGTCGTCTGCAAACTTGCAGGGCATTTGAACACATTGATCCTAAGTTTGTTGCCGCTGGGTTGACCCCTGCTGTGATGGAAGGAGTCTTCAGAGAAATAGAAGACACTTCACGAATCACCTACATGGAGATCTATATGACTTGGTCTCAGAAGGAGCACCGATAACTTCAGCTTTCGACCCGGAAACGGCACTGTTCCGCTCGCATTGACGAGTTCGATCCAGCAATATTAATGTGCGTAGGGCACAAAAATCAAAATCCTAGGCTTTCAACAAAACCATCATTTCCTCATTACGCTGTGATGCTTCAGCAAGTAGATTCACTGCAATGGCGTAAGAGGGCAAGCACCCCTATAGCAAATCAATCAAACCAATACAGTCTACTTAATCGACAAAAGTGGATGAAAATTCACGAGTGATCTAGAGAATTTAGAGACTGAATGCACGAACCGAACCGTACATACGATTTGAGGTCATTGTATAGTTGATATTATGGATCAAGACCGCCAATATCGCCCCTGTCCGACTATCAACCGGATGCGACGCGCCTTTGGACAATTGGGATAGTGAGAGCACCCCAGCGTTCTTCTAGCTTCTTTTTTGAGGAAACTGTTCCGCGTGTAAGACCATGGCCTTCACGACTGAAGGGGGATTCTTGTAGTATACGATGGAAGTCGACATATTTTGTTGAGATATAAAGTCTCAAGAAGCCAACGTCGACGCGTTGGCCTTCTCTGAGAAAGTATGTGCATGGTGGCCAGCCGGAATCACCGAACCCTACGCTCAGTGTGTTCTTTCTTGGAATAGAGAAGTCAGCTTGTCCTGTCTTGGGCAAGTAATATGGGACTACAGTAATGGATTTCAATTTGAACCTGGAGAAACACTGTGCACAATTACCGATGCTTAAATCACTGAAATCGAAGTAGAAAAGGGCCACATAAAGTGCTGTCTCAGTGAAATTATTGACACTGTAACCGTAGGGCTGGGCCTCATCCTCGATGTCAATGTAAATAGTTCCATCGATATGAGGGGTCTTGCCATTGGGCACAGGTTCGAACACTTCGTCCAGGTCATCGGTGAGTTCTCCGGTGGATGTAAGTTTGATACACTCGACGTCGATCTTCCGGGCCAAAGCTTCGCCTGTGTTGGAGCTGTGTAGATCTAGGCGCCAATAGAAATCGGAAGCACTGCGTAGGATGGAGGCCAGGTACTCGGATTCTTCAATCCGAACATTATCGAAAGGCATGTGCGTCAAGCCATGTTGACGACATGTCTCGTTCATCACTTCGAATCGTACCAGTCCCCCATGTGTGCTAAGGGCAAGATCTGGCTTCCCGTCAGCCTCCACTAGAAAAACGGAACGCAGGGCGACATCGGATTGATTGTCGTCAATCAACAGTTTGAACTGGTGAAAAGAAGGATCGTTGGGATTGATGAAAAGACAGAGACTGTGCTCGTCTGCGCGGAACGTCTGGGCTGCACACATAGATTGTGGGAAGAAACTTGGAGTGCCAGAAACAAGCGAACACCGAGTAGTGAACAGACTTGCATCACGAGCGACCACAGAACCAAGAACGGTTGTAGTATCTTCGTCGGAGTAGATACTCAGTGTAGCTCCATTCCCAATGCCGTGTGCTATGCCGGCTCCCAAAGTATACTCGCCTGGCTCCGCAGTTGGGCATATGTCATATGTGATGGGTTGCACTCCACCGGCGGTGCTGGAGCTGAAGAGTATGCGATTTTGATGGACGCCTTCGCACTGTGGGTTTTGCCTGGGAACCATGTTGTAGAAATACAGAGAAAAATTGTAGGAATATTTGACTTACGAAGGAAAGGTTAAACGCGCTATGATCTCCGTATAGGTCAACCGGCTGACGTCTCCCTCCTCGAGTAAGGTCAGAAGCGCCGATGTAAAGAGTCCGCGACCTCGAGTCTCGAGGGCGACCTGGCCTTGCTTACAAGCTGTCAATACGACGTGGGAGTCCGACCCTCCTTTGATAGGTGTGGGTCCCGACTGGAAGAAATCCTTGGGCAAGAAGTAGTTACACGGTAGCTCGACCCCACGGACCGCAAGAGTCCCATCGCTTGCGCTCTTCCGTGTTCCATAGCCAACATGGCAGCAGTCGACAATCATAGTCTATGTAGAATCAAATATAACATTGCCTGAGTGTTCAGAACCAAGCAGAGAGATAATTACTGACGATATTATTTGATTTACTCCTCGCAAGATCGGCAAACGTCAGGGAGAGTTCAACGCCTAGAACGCCTTGCCCTTGAGCATCCTCCGGGCCTTGTAATTTGAAGTCGTGAGGTAGAAACATCTTGATTTCATCACGAGTCCCACTGGTCGGCACCTCACTGCCATGGCCAGCGTAGTAAATGAAGATGGGATCTCGCGGCCCAATGTCACTATTATGAGCAAGGCTCCGAAGGGCATTCATAATACCCTCCCGCGTCGCCTCGTCGTCGCGTAGATTCACGATGCGATCCTTGGAAGCACCGACTTTTGTGGTCAAGAAAGTGTCGACAGCATTTGCATCATTGACGGCGCCACTGAGATCGGGTATACCGGGATCTTGATACTTGTCGATTCCAATGAGAAGTGCGAAGACAGAGGATGCGATTCTGCCACGTGTTATACCCTTCAATAGCGTATAGCGACTGATAAAAGCGACAATCACCTCTTCGTGGCCGCTGGAGCCGAATGAGGTTCAGTAGATCTGGATAGACAATTCAATGAAGGGAATCAAGCAATGTGCAGCAAGACGTCACTGCTGGTGATTGTCTGGGGGCTCGAAAAGCGGTACAGTGTCTTCTGGTGCAGCAATTCCCGAGTTATTTTGATCAACGGGTGGATAACTGGGCTCTACCATGGTGAGCAGACGGAAATGATGATTGTCGACTAATCTCACGTTCCGGGAGGGGATCTGACGAGGTGGAGGTCAAGAAACCGCCTTATCTGGAGCAGGGAGCCTATGATGAGGCGTTCACCAATAAACTCCACAATGTATCGAATACACAGTGTAACGTCGTGAAGCGAGAAAGGCATTTTCGAGGGTAAGAGAGTACTTTACCGAGACACGTTGGGGAAGCGTAACACATTTTCGTCACCGCTTCTCGTGTGACGGGCCACATGTTGAGTTCTTTTCTTGTTCGGATTCTTGGTGGACTTGCGAAGCTTCGATCCACTGTCTGCTCTGGCTGGGGACTGGGGGGGACCAATTCTAAGTTGATCATGCATAGATATCATTGAAGCAAGCAGGAGAGTTGATTGGCAGAGCTTCGGGCCTGTTTCCGCCCCTCAATTGAATGTTGCACGAGGGAAACACGAGGTGGTAAAGTTAAGCTCAACCACACGATTGCGTGTGTACTCCGCGAGTTAGAGTATTGAATGCATTAATGGATGTGCTAAAACCACGGGAAGATCTTGCAAGTTGGCCACTGTGACCAACTTTCTGCCGTTGTCAATTAATATGTGATATGAGTAGATCCGATCCTGAGGCCTGAGTCTTGACAACGAGCCTAGTGTGACGGCACGGCGAGCCGTAAAAAAAAAAAAGCTGTATCCGAGAGAATACCGAGTCGAATTGCAAGAGTATTTAGAGCCGAAGGTGCGAAACGCGACGCGGATTCGTGGCGACGCCATGATTTCCTGATTGCCGTTGTTCAAAGCGCCGCCAAAGATTGGCCGAATGTCCAAGACAGACCGAGCCTCTCTCTCCTGAGTGGGAGGAGGTGGGGGTGGGCAGCTTTCCGGCTACCCAGAACCTGAGTATTGATCAATGATTATGAGCATCGGATGTGGTGACATTATGGCTGGCACACACACTTTCTCAGAGAAAATCAAAGTGTCGACGTCAGCTTCTGACTCTAACATCTCAAAATAAGTCGACCCTAACAAATGATTTCACCTAACGAGAAGCTAACTTCCTAATATCATGGTATTCGTAGCTTTCTGTGTGCGCAAATGTTGAAATGTGTGGTCGGGGGAATGAAAGAACCTCTAGTTAGTAGTCTCTCAGTGTTCAATAGGTAGGCACACTCATAGCAACCATAACGGAGAAAAGATGACCACGGCGAAACGGGGACGCCAACGTTGCGACACTCTAGCCAAAAGAGTGGGCGATGGCAATATTAACAGGCAGCGCTGTGTGGGTGTGTCGCCGAGTTGTTCGTGAAGTCTGAACCCGATTATCTTCAAGTATTGGGGATCGAGAGACGGCCAAAACCTGCTCGTCAAGTTAGGCGTCCTGATAACTGCTCACTAGATCATCACAAATATCACGCGGGGTATGAAGCGTTGGAAATATCGGAATGAGGTCTTGTTGCCACATATGTAATCCATACAAGGAGTTTTCTACGCAGTGCGATGGAAGATGCGACGAGGAAAAGATGGCACGTCGAGGGGTGTTTTCACCGGTTCTGAGAAGTAAAAAGTGGTCAGAATGATTGACGATAGTAGAATTCCACCATGCGCACCTTGGTGAAACCGATAGCAGCAGACTTTTCACGGAAGCATTGACGGCAGAGATCGAGACCGTATTTGCGGACAAGACCAGCCTGGTGAGCACAAAGGCGGCTTTAATTTCGAATTCATATCCTCGTCAAACAAAGTTTCACCGACGCGCATAAATTACCACTCACCACTGACGGCTACCCTTTCCGTACTTCCTGGGGCGGGAGAACCAAACGGCGTCGTGGGTCATTTTAGGAGGAAGACTGTTATATTTCGTGTTAGAGAAGGACGTGAAGACTGTATTGTAGATTACTGACGAATTTCTTGAGGTTGGCCTACGTTGATCGCCGTTATTCACCACTGCACCTGCGGCTTGCAACTCCGTCGGGGCCTGAACTCTAAATTTCAGTCTGTATAGTTTACATAAGCGCCGATGAGCCACTCAGGAATTTGCCGAAATCAACCTTGCTCCAAAGGAAATACGCGCTTCCCCTCGTTATCGAGCCTTGAGTAAAGATATTGGTGTGAAACTCGTTATACAGGCTCGTCCGTATCTTTAATGGCACTAATTCTGGAAAGACTTCATGAATCCCAAATTATGCATGCCGAAGCCATCTGTACTGTCGCGGGCGAACTCATAATATCGCCACACCAACTTGAAGGACGCCAACCGGCTCGTCTGATCGATTCTCTTTTGCAGCTGGAGCACTTTAACCATAGGTATACTAAGTTAGTTACATGACGTGCTTGTAACGCGCATACATAATTGCATATCCACCTCTATCCAAATTACGCCGTTGGACTTCTTGTTGTTTTTCGACCATTAAACCATCAAGCGGCAAGCCACATCATACACACGCATGCAGAAACTGTTCATTGAGTCCCGATGAGAATTAGAAATGACGACACCTGTAATCGCTAATCTGCCTCCTCCTCCTCGGCTGCCTCACGACCAGGCCACTTGTAGTGGTAGTACTGAGATCTCGAAATCGTGGGATTGTTTGAAAACCTTGTAAGACATGTTGCCCATCTCTGGGGCAAGCAGCTTCGCGTGGTATTATACACTCTCCAATTGACCAGGATATATCGCCATTTATCAAGAGCGTAGACCCATTGAGCTTGTGGTGTCTCAAGTGCAGGCCGGCGCTTGAATCAGTCTTGCATGAAGAGCCATTCGACAGAGATGACTGAATCATAGTTCACGTCGTACCCGAACCAATCAAACCCCACTATGCCATGTAGTAGCAGACGCCCGTCAGTCGTGGCATCACAATTCAAATTCAAAAGCCTCACCAGGCGCCCAGTACCCAGGTAGTGTTTCAAGAAATCCCCTCAATTCGATGCATGGCAAAGCTTGTTCGCTCGGAGGCACCGAGGCACCTGGGCGGCTAATTGTTACGTGGCGAACACACTTATGGGTAGAACCAAGGTAGAAATTGATGAAAAAGGGTGTCCCGTCCGAAGATGTTGCTGTCGGATAATTTGAATAAAGCTCTCCCGTGTCATATTCCATGATCATGTAGTTTGATCAATAAAGATATAACGGAATCCCTGAAAGAGATGTCAGAGGAGGCCCATCCGTAATACAT
Source organism: Tephrocybe rancida (assembly GCA_018858115.1). NCBI lineage: Eukaryota > Fungi > Basidiomycota > Agaricomycetes > Agaricales > Lyophyllaceae > Tephrocybe > Tephrocybe rancida. The sequence continues at coordinate 59,577 of JABCKT010006461.1, read as the reverse complement.
AGCATTATCACACACCTGAACGTCAGATCTTCGGGGGGATTTGTATAGGCGTTAAACAAGTCTCGTAGAGTGGCACAGTATTGAAAGATTGAACACAAGCATTCGCCCAAGCCTTTGCCTGGCTTTTGCCTCGAGTTTCCTGTGACCACGATCCCAGCGCCTCGATAGAGCCCATAGATTTCAGGAACTCCCTGGCGGTGGAGGTGTTCCATAATTTTGGGCCTTGTTGATTACATGGGTTCCGCATATTTCAAAGGAAGAATGAAACGGACCGTTGGCGGTACCGTCTCTGACTTGCTGGTGATGGCCAAAATAACCACAAGCATGGGGATCAAGATTTCTGACACTATCCTTGAAGAGTATCAAGACGAAGGTCCAAAATTACGGTTCCGTCGGGATCGTTGGGAGTACTCCGGTCATTTGCTTCGATGAAGGGTTGCAGTTGGATCGGCGACTCGGCGAACGAGGTATCAAGGAGCGTGATTAAGAGCATGATCACGCCGGAGGAGTGGAGAGGAGTGGGAAGTGAAGTTGAGGTGAAGCCATTTCTTCGGCTCTGTACTTTATCGGGAACCTTGACATTATGATTATGTAACGATGCAATTTTTCTCGATCAATCCTGGAGCCATTGACTTGCCAGCACCACCGCAGTCACCAAGGACTCACAATTGCCAACTGCGAATAGCTACCATAGCTCAGTGGCGTAAGTATTCTGTCAGCTCGCCCGTGCTCCCAATCTATGTGCGCACCGCCATGGACACCCTGCTGACTCTCGGAGCTTCCGGTTATGCGTGCCCTTGCGCGAACACACTCAACGCAGGTTCCGAGAACGCGCCATACGCATCCATGCTCGGGCGCCCCGCATAATGCTTCTCGTTCTCGTCCGTTAACGGCGGCGCTGGGGACTGTAGGACCTGGGTCGTCGTCATCCTTCTTAGAATGTGGAACCCTTGGAGGCAGGGCCCATGCATTTAACAAGGTCCGAAGTTGGAGTTCCCTCAGAATGCTCGAGGGTGTCGTTTGCTGCTTTGAAGGATTGCAATGCTATCGGTAGCGCGAAATCAATGTTAGCGTTTGGGACCACGAGTATGCATGCTTGAAAGTGATTTTGAAGGCGAAAGGAGGCAACAGCAGGCAAAAGACAAAACATGGATATCCTCATTCTTGGTTCGGATGATGTCAACGCTTGTGCCGTTCTTGCCCATTTGTCTGAATCTGTGGTATTGTCCTCAAGACGTGTTACAAGCAGTTTTCCGCAATAAATTCAGCTGCTTCCTTTACCATACCCTCTGTGCACTCGTGGCCCACCCCATCGTACAGGCTTACTTTCTTCACACCCGTTGGCCCCACATCCAAGTTCTGTGTCACAAACTCCTCACTTGCAGTCCATGGCACCAGTTTATCGTCAGCACCAGACAGGACTAATATTCTCTTCCCGCGAAACGGGTTTGAACCGCGTTCGATGATGGCAGCCGGATCTAACGTTGCTACAAGGCTTTTGAAGCTATTGGGATAGTACCGCCCCACCAGTTCGACACCGGTTTGGTTTGCACGGTAGGCAATCAATTTGCTGTAGTCGGGGCAGCCGATGATTGGGATGCCAGTGGTGACGCGCTTGTCTGCGTTATAATGATAAATCAAGGATGGTCAGTTCCTTGAGGCTGCAGACCACTCACCAGTGGCAAGTGATATCCAGGTAGCGTGCCCGCCAAGGCTTATCCCTGCGACACCCCATTCAACGATGGGATGGGGCTGGTCATCTGGGTACAGGAAAGATGGCAGGAAGTCGATCAAGAGGGATACATCCCTTGCGGTGCCGGCTGGAATAACGATGAACTTCAGCATCAGTTGACATCGATCGCAAGTAGTTATCTTAGATACTTTGTATGGCATACATGTCCAGGCTACCCACGTCAATCAGAGATATTCCAAAGGAAGAGTAACAAAAGAGTCACGAACGCGTGTGTTTCGTTGTGGCTCGAGGATGTCTTGTCTCTGGACCAAGCATCGTTGCCCTTACCGTCAACCAGTCGTTTCCCGTGGTTGCGTTGATCCTGACGAAGCGTGCCGAGGCATGAGTTCTCGCTGCCAGTGACTGTCATGGACAGAACTTACAAACGTAACGATGAGGAGGCTGCGTGCTTTCTGAGGCGTCTGTTCGATCAACGATCGGGCAATAGGATCGATCTCTGCAGCTGAGCCGTATCTCCCGTGCAGGAGGAAAAACACAACAGCCTCTTTCCTCTCTGCATTGATCGGTGTGGCGGAATAGATATTGACTTCGAGCCCGGCGATGACTAGAGTAGATTTACTGGACGACATGAGGGCTGAGAACAAGCTGCTGACACAGCAGTCCCCAACATATCAACTTCACTATCAGAAGTAAATCGAACTCATGATCAAGACTAAAACAAATTATGGGTGTCGCCACAAAATGCGAACAAATAATAATGCAATATCAACTAAGGATTGTAATAGTACGAATAGAGCACAGGACAATGATATCAAAATTAATATGCTCGAATGAGCGAATATGTGAACGAGAACAGGAAAGACGGTGACAGTAAATGAACATTGCGAAATGGCCGTGGGTCCCAAGGTGGGTGGGATGATATCGGTTGGTCTTGTGTCTACGCGTCTACAGATCTATATGTCAAATGTGATCCCTTGCTGGGCCCTGGGTGGTGCGATGTGAGGTGTCGTAACCAATGGTGATGGTGTATGAATGCATGTGTGTGGTTGTAAGCTGCAGGCAGGAAAGGATGGTGACGCGAGTGGGTGGATTCGTAAGGAGGGAGAAAGGGGCGATTACCACCGATCTCCTCCTCCGCCTCCGCCACCACGACCGCCGTAGCCTCCGTCGTGGCCACCACCGTAGCCTCCGCCGCCGCCACCACCACCTCCCCATCGTCCACCTCCACCTCCGCCACCGCCACGTCCACGACCTCCTCCGTAACGGCCTGTGAGGAATGAATGAGCGGGATGACTAGAAAATCTGATGAGCATGCTTACCGCGTCCGCCACCACCGCCACCATACATTGTCATCTCTTCGAGCTGAGGGGGAATGACCGCCTTGGCTTCGCGGAGGATGCCCACGAGTTCACGGGCACTCTTGGCGTTGTCAGTGGTGAAGTACGTGTACGAAGTACCCTTGCTGCCGGCACGCTATGGGGAATCGATGAGTATCATAGGGGTGAAACTGTGGAAAGAGACCCACTCCTGTACGACCGATACGATGGATATAATCTTCGCAGTTATTGGGGAAGTCATAGTTCTGTATCGTGTGGTTAGTGGTAGCCATGGTAGGTGAGAAGGAATAGACGCACGATAACATATCCTACATCCTTCACATCTGAGGAAGGAGCGACAGCCAACGAAAACACATGTAATGCGGAGCGAGGTCACACACACAAAGGTTCGGACACGCATAGGAAGGCGACATGAAAAACAGACAGGCAATGAAACAGTCAATACACGATCACAACGGGGTTATGCAACAAGCGCTTCGAGGCAAGCCCGTAGAGGTCAAAGGAAAAGACAATAGGTAGGCAGAAAACCATCACGTTACACAAGGGGACAGACGTCCCAACCCCGGGAGGGGGCAGGGGATCCAGCGTGTCCAGGAGGAAGACAAGTGCCATAGACATCCGACGCGCGAGCAATGGTATGCTTTGATTCGAGAGCGAACGGGCCAGCCAAACGGGACACGGGAGGTGTCCCAGACCAGAGCCAGCCCCTCTCGAGCCTACCACGCGTGTTCATCATCTACATATGCTGTGTCTCTGTGAGTCTCCGGAGGGACGCTCCCGTAGTCCTTGCACGACGGACAGGTGGTGCGCAGCTGGTGTTTGGCTCCAAACGATAAGCGACATGACTCGATAGTTACCGTTGGGCTACCGCACATGCACGAGCCAGCTGGGGCGAAGCTGAACCCCGCGAGGGGGAAAAGTTCGCTAGAAGGGATGAAAGTAAAGTGTAAAATGGGCACGGGAATGCAGTGACGGAGCGCTTGTCAGGAGGCAAAAAAAGAGAGAACGTACCGAGACCACGAGATGCGACGTCTGTGGCAATCAGAATAGGAGAGCGACCGGCCTTGAACTCGCCGAGGACCCAATCACGTTCGCGCCTGGGACATGCTGATTAGTGACAAAAATTGTGTTGCGGATGAGGTGAGTGCTTACTGTTCCTTGTCTCCGTGGATAGCGAGAGCGGGCCAGCCGTCTTGGCGCAGGTACTTTGTGATATCATCTGCTACCCTCTTGGTGGCAACGAAGATGAGCACCTTGGCGTTCTCAGCGCTGATCTGGTCAAGATGCTTGATGAGTTTCGCCCGCTTCTCGAAGTCGCTGCAAACTTCAACGATCTGTTGGATGTTGTGGTTGGCTGTGAGGTCCATGGATCCAATGTTGACTTGAATCATATCGGACAGGAAATCCTAAAAGGCATATGACATCAGTACACTGTTAGCATCGAGATAGTGTGGCAAACATACATTGGCGAGCTTCTGGACATCTTTGGGCCAGGTGGCGCTGAACATGAGCGTTTGACGATCCGGACGAATTTGGCTAACGATTTTGCGAATTTGGGGCTCGAAACCCATGTCCAGCATGCGGTCGGCTTCGTCCATAACGAGGTAGGTGACACGACGGAGGTTGGTCTTTTGAGTCTCGAGCATGTCGATGAGACGCCCAGGGGTGGCGATGACGATCTCGACGCCACGCTGCAGGTCGCGGATCTGCGGGCCTTTAGGGGCACCTCCGTAGATGGCAGTGTTGCGGATGCGGGAGTTGGAACTGGGGGGGAAAAAGGTCAGACCTGCAGTGACATGACGCCAGGAATTGGACTAACCCGAATTTTGTGCACTCTTGTTGAATTTGCACAGCAAGTTCACGAGTAGGTGCGAGGACTAGGGCAATGGGGCCGTCACCTGGAGCGAGGAGAGGTTGCCTATACAGGAAATTCAGATTAGTCATCATGTTTGAAGGAGTTAGTGAGTCAACGTACGCATTGATGTGAAGCATGGCAGGAAGAGCGAAAGAGATAGTCTTTCCACTTCCAGTCTGGGCGATAGCGACGACATCGCGACCACTGAGAGCCATGGGCCATGCCTGGCACTGAATGGGGGTGGGTGACTCGAAGCCTTGGGCACGGATGGAAGTCATGAGGTATTCAGGGAAGCTGCACTCGTCGAAGGCCATGACGGGTCTGGGAACTCCTCGTCCTTGAATCTATGGGTATATTAGTAGTTGAATACCGACTAGATAGTGAAAAACATACCCTAATCTCTTTTATGCGCTTGAATTCGTCAATCTCGGCCTGCGTGCGGGCAGAAACACGCTTGTCCTCGACATAGAAATTCTTTTCAAAGCGCTCAAGCTTGGTGCTGGCCCAGTCGACTGTGCGAAGACCGCCGCCAAGGTTGGACATCCTGTCGTCGCCGCCCCATCCACCTCCACCACCGCCATATCCTCCTCCACCTCCACCGCCGTATCCTCCTCCACCTCCACCGTATCCACCGCCGCCGCCGCCGTATCCGCCGTAACTCTGCAACACCGTCAGTACTTGTATAAAATAGAAGCAGAAAGGCTCACCATTTTATGTATATATGTAAAGGGTAAGGGGCGTGGTGAGTGCAAGGAACCAAGGTGAGCGGAAAGGAAAATTTCACCAAACAAAGCCTTGTTGTCCTTGCATAGCATGTGTAAACACCGCACCGCCACACTCGATCAGTCCATGCCAATAACCCCACAGATTGAAATTTATTGACATGAAGATCCGAAAGCCTGCGTCTAGTTAAATTACAATGGACCTAATACGAGAGGGTATATGTAGATAGTTGTAGATGGTACTGGGTAAATGAGAGTAGATGTCCGTGCGTGTAAATTGACCTAAAAGCAAAGAGAGATGGATGTGAATGGAAGGGAGCCTGTCAATTTCCGGCGCCGAAGTGACAGTCGGTCAGGGTCCGTGAGTCAAGGGGGATTGAAGGCACTCACATAGGATGGCGATAGCGGCTACATGATGGTACAGATTGAGGGTTTCTTCCGTGGCTTGACGGCTTCCTGAGGGTACCGTATGCGCATTTGCTTTACGAGGTCCTCAAAGACGTCTTGTATGTGCCAATTCTTCTTCGCGGACGTTTCGTAGAAGGGAAGCGCCCAGCGGCTCGCCAGAGTAGATATAGTTGTACGTTGCACTTCACGCTCGCTTACGAGGTCAAGCTTCGTGCCAACGACGACAATGGGAACGCCCTAGAAGTAGTTCCTGGCTTAGTGACAATAACTCAGAGTGATAGTGGTGGAACTGACACTGTCGCCGCCTTTGATTCTATATATTTGCTTCCGTAGATTGTCGACTTCTTTCAGGCTTGCTTCGTTCGTGAGACTTGAAAACAGTGAGCATGATATAGAGGAAGAGCTTGTACGCTCACCTGAATACGAGGACGAAGCCGCGTCCTGACTGAGCATATAGATTAGCAACTAGGGGGGCACCACAATTATTAACACGGTACCTTGATATACACCTCATTGAGCGAGGTAAATTGTTCGGCTCCTGCGGTATCAAGAACCTCAAGCTGTCAGAGAAACGTGTCAGACAGCGGGTATTTGGGCAGGGAGGCCCCGCCTCATTGATTCTCCGAGAGAATCAGAAATTGCAGCTCACCGACGACAGCTGCCCATCGACCGTGATCGTCCGCCGGTACTCCTCTACCATGCGTGCGACTGTAAACACCAGCGAGATCGAAGCAAGAGCAAGGCGCTACATACCTTCTATCGTGGGGTCGTAGTTCTCCACAAAGACGTCCCTAATGAAACGGACTGCGCCGAGCCTGAGCAAGCCTATTCATGCAAAAGATTCCGTACACAAAAGCGTACCTGTGAGTGCGGACTTTCCGACGCCACCAGCTACAAAGAGAAATTAGCATGAATGGCTCGAGCTGGAGGCGAACGCGTGCTCTCACCCCCAAGTACGACTATATTGAACTGCTTCATGACCTATGTGGGGAGGAAGATGAATGAAGCGGGGAAGAAGGGAAGCAGGGTAGCTGTCCGCCGTGAGAGCGAATCACTTCGGACGCGATGGCCTGACCGTGACAGGCGACAACAACTGAACCGTCACCATGGTCCGCCCAAGGACATTTTTCGACTTTACCGTTGACAATCAGCCCCTTGGAAGGTCCGTTTTCGCGTGTCTGCCGTGGTGATTCAATCTCTAACCTCTGTACAGGGTAATATTCGAGCTCTACAATGACTCGGCGCCCAAAACTGCTGAAAAGTACCCATAATTTTTATCAAGAGTTCGTTCCTGGTCTAATAATTTGTTTTTAGCTTCCGCGTACTATGTACGGGCGAACGAGGTATTTCTCCGACCAGCCAGCACCCGTTGTACTACAAAAACTGCACTATTCACCGGTCAATACAGGATTTTATGATCCAAGGCGGTGGTGAGTTCAATTCAACCCACACGACAATCACACAACTGACTGACTGGGCAGACTTTACCAAGTTCAATGGCTCTGGAGGAGAGTCCATTTACGGAAACTCTTTCGCGGATGAAGACCTCAAGCGACCCCTGGACGCAGAAGCACTTTTGTGCATGGCCAACAAGGGCCCCAATACGAACAACTCACAGTTTTTCATCACGCTTCGCGAGTGCCCTCACTTAAACGGTATGTCATGCAGTTGTGTGCATGTTGAAGCCCTAATTGACACTCGACAGGCAAACACGTTGTGTTCGGCCGCGTCATTCGCGGCTTCGAAGTCGTGCAGAAAATCGCGACGCTACCTGTAGACGCGAAGAGCCGCCCTCTCTCGCCCGTCATCATATCCAACTGCGGAGAGCTCGAGCTGCGCAAGCCTCCAGGTCCGTCTCCGCTTCGGTCATCCTTTTTGCCCAACTCATGGTGCTTCTAGCAAAACCCTCAACGGAAGAACGCACCACCTCAGAGAAACGGTCGAACCGGCGGTCCCCGTCGCCCTCACGTTCACGGTCCCGTTCGCGCAGCTCGAGCCCAGAGAGACGGCGACACCGCAAAAAGAAAAAGTCGAAACGCAAACACTCGCCTTCGCCCACCCCGCCACCCGAGGAGGCCCCGATACCAGGTGCGCCGAGGGAGGAGACGGAGGAGGAGTATGATGCAAGGCTGGAGCGGGAGGAGAAAGAAAGGATCGAGGAAGCGAGGAGAAAGGAGCTCGCGCGGATTAAGGAGAGGTATGAGAAGGAACTTGTGGAGCGTACCGGGGGTGTCAGGTTTAAGGGTACGTTTTGTGTTTTTTGGCTGCGCAGAAGGTACTGATGTTTTGCTTTAAATCTATAGGGAGAGGAAGGATGAAGTTTATGGATCCCGAACTTGGGCAGAGGCAGCAGGAGTCGCGATGATGACTCGTTTATTGAATTGGGGCATTGCTTTTCCCTTACACGGGAAGATAAACTTACGGATACAGCGACGCCATCGGGACGCACTCGGCAATATTTGTTCGAGGCTGGGTACCTCTTATGTTTTTAATAGTCATGCTTGGTGTACAGCCATCTCAACGAAGGGCATATTGCTACATGAACTGAACCATCCTTCAAAATCGAAATCCCAACTAGTTTCCGGAAAGGGGGCGAGTTCAAAGTCCCTTCGTTTTCCCCGCCCCCGTACAAGGTCAAGTTGATTCCCTTTGGGCATCTTTCCCCAAGCATGAATCCCACATACCCTCTTTCCAACACTGGCGCACCCTTGCTCTCGATGCGCAGGCGATCGTGCACTATACTCAGAAAGGCCGGCATCGATTTGTGGGCAATGTCGCGCTCGAGATCTGTCAGGTTTGGGAGGAGTCCCCTCCCGATTTCTTCCTGCATCTACGGATTTCGGATGTCAGCATTTTCGTTGGTCATGACGAGGGAAGAGAGCGATGGCAGACGGACGACTTAAAGTTAGAAGAGAGCAGGCATGTGTGTGGATTGAAAGTCGTTCGGGTGAGCGTACTTAGAGTTAGTTTCCTTTGATCACGGATACACCAAGATGTTTGAGATTCCGGGGACGTGGCCGCCATCATGTCTCCACAGTCATCGATGTTACTTTCTTACCCATGATAACGAGGACAGAGAGCAATGATTTCTTTGTATCATTTGCTGGCTGCGCGATGACTTATCTCAACGAAAGATATATAATTACGACTTGCGAACGTAGTCGATATCAACGAACGAAGCATAGCCAGTCAATCTCTAAAGTAAATTGTCAGAAAAACCGCAATACGATGACAACTAGAAAATAAAAATTTGTGAGCAAAGTGGGATTGAAATCACTAGTCGCGATTGAGTTATATAACGCTGCAAAGTTCATTTGCAAGCCGCCTCAATCGATGTACCCACCTTCTAGTCGGTCCACCATCAAGACTTCTTTGTGACATTATACAGCCTCAGGTCGTGACATTGGCTGGTGTTGAGAGAAATGGCCTTGTGGCTTTGGCAGCGCCTCCTAGCAAAACAGGCTCAAGCTAATCAACCGATAATCATTTCCGTGGCTTCTTCCCAATTCATTTACTTCCTGAACCAGGGCTGCTTCCTCGTCGGTTGGTCTTCGTCGTCGACCGTTAAGAGGCACGAACTTTGCATGTGCTTTGAGTAAAGCCCAACTCGGTGTACCCTCGCCCTCCTTGAATTGCAGTCGACGGCGCAGCATTGTCACAAAAGCGGGTAGGGAGTCATGTTTGATCTCGCAGTCCAAAACCTCGAGACGAGGAAGCAGCTGATTCTCCTCGATGGCCTCCAATGTTTGTAAATCGATGTTGACCCCGTCGATAGTGACCTCCTTGACTGTTGGGATATGGCTCAGAAGTTCCCGCATGCCTAAAACCCAGACATACGGCTGGAAGACCACTCGCGATAGCGTACATCCAGACCTATGGATCAATTCCGCGATTTGAGTTGAGGGGAAGTTTGGGCCATTCCTTCTCGTGCGGACCTCCAGGAAGTTGAGTTTGGGTAGGATCAATGAGTCGATGACGTGGTCTTCGTCGCTGATGTCGCCTACGGTGAATGATTCAAGGAAGGGTGATCCTCTCAGGATTCGGACGAGCGGCTGATATGTTGTTAAGGTTGATCTCCGTCAAGAGAGGGCACCTCTGAAGGATTGGATAAGCTGTGCTCAGGCTTACATTGTCTAGCCAGAAGCACTCGAGCTGACTCCAAGGTACACCCAGTTGGAGAATCTGAACATCCGAAGGCATGTATTTGCCCGTGAAGTAGATTTTCTTCAATGGGCGGGGAAAACTGAGCTTCTTGAAGTTATACGACTGGGTGTGTTCTTCTGGCCTGATCAGTGAAACCCTGATGTCCACCATATTTACGCATCGCTGAAGGATACGATCAAAGACCGAGATGTCGACGTTGTCGAAGTGATGCATATAGATTTTGGCGAGGCTCTCGGTCAGGCAGCCGGAGTTCAACACAGCGTCCGACAAGTCATAGAGATATGCTCCAGGCGTCCCTTCGATCTTGAGCACAAGATTAGACAATCTGCTGAACAGAGCAAGGAAGCCCTTCAACGTGTCACGTCTATGGTAGCCAAGCTTATCATTATCCGTGAGTGTCAAAACGAGAGACCTTGTGGACGTGAATGCTCTAGGGGGGATGTCGAGACAAACTTCCAAAGACAACGCGGGGACTTTCAACGTGATATTCACCAGTCGTTTCATGTTTGGCCGGAGGAGGATATTCATGGCAGGCACCACTTCGTATTTGCTTTTGAAGGTAAGGGACATTGAGCCCTGCGGAAGTAGGATCGAAGACGCAAATGGTACAACATATTGACTCTGGAAGAAATTAGGGACGCCTTGCATATCAATGACCACGTCGTTCCAAAGAGCATGTGTGGCCAACGCGACTTGACGCCAACGGGAGCAGACCCAGCGAAGAGGCCAAGGAAAAGAGGAGTTATTTGGAAATGGATATGCCGTGCCTTCACGGGGCACGGCGTAGACGAAAATCTTAGAGAGAATTTCGTTTGGAGCGCGTTTGTGGGGTGCGAGGGCAACGCAGCATTTAGTGATTCGAGCAGAAACTTTGTCATGTAATAGGGCAAGCCTCAATATCTCTGCTTGGAAGGTTTGAGACTCGGTTTCGAGCTTGTTGATAAGTGTCCTCGCATGTTGGGCTTCAACAGCCGAAAGGACGATATCGTTGCTCAACCCAGCTGCATGTTCTTCTACTGTGCGGAGGTTGTCCATGAGGAGGTTTCTGATCAAAAGAATTAAGCGGCAATGTACAAGTGTCAAGCATCCTGCGGGAAGGGCATACCAATTATTAAATCAATTTTTAAGTATCTTCACTGAACGCAATCTCAACACTGCAAGCTGAGGATAATTGTAACGAAATTTTGAGCGTAGAGTCTAGGGGTCGAACGGGGTTCACGTTAAGAGTCAAAGTGAATCAGCTAGCTAGCGTACATAGGAGAAAAGCCAAACAAAAAGCTGTGCCCTCTGTGAGGGTCGAACTCACGACCTCAGGATTACGTAATCAACATTACGTCATATTTCTATGAGACCTGCGCTCTAACCAACTGAGCCAAGAAGGCAGTAGATTTGAGGCTGTGTTGACGTTCTCGAAGCGCGCCTTGAAATTGACCGGAAAGTTCCGTTCAGAATTTGTGACTGACAAATTGCACTTGAACGAAATTTAGCAATTTCAAGGAATCACGAATGCGTACGGTCATCTTGTATCGAATTTTTGTACTTAATACTGACCGAAATTCAATACAGCTCCTAAGAAATCCAAGAAAATTTCTCTCAATGAGTTCCTTGGGGACAGTGGTGAGTTCTCGATCGTGTGTGCTGGGACCCGTTGCCCTTGAACCTGACTTTTTGGCTTTAAAGCCCTGGGATCATGGGCAGACGAAATGGATTCGCTTCCCAATGCTCGTACGTGGCAAAGATTTGCAGTTGGTTTATATCCTTATACCGTGCAATAGCCGCTGCTCGCAATGACGATGAGCAAGGAGGCCGTCCTGGTTACGGCCGACGAGATGATTTTTTGTCCAGCCGACGTGAGCTTATTCTAACTTCTTGTGGAGTTTTAACTGACGCGTTTATAGCCGATAGAGGCGGCCCGCCTAGGGACGATATCCCATTGCCCACACAACCTCCCTACACGGCTTTCATTGGCAATCTTGCCTTCGATCTTACGGAATCTGAATTAGAGGAATTCTTTACCCCGACAAAGGTGCAGTGATTGCGTCAGGTTCTCTTCGATCTGACTCTAACTTTGTGACAGACAAAGTCCGTAAAAATAATCAAGGATCGCGAGGATAAGCCCAAGGGTTTTGGTTATATAGAATTTGAGGAGCTGGACGGATTAAAAGATGCACTTGCAAAAAGTGGCTCAGTGAGCCTTATTTTCAAGATACATGATTGTAAGCTTAATCCAATCCACAGAATTTCTCCGGCAGGACCATCCGAGTTAGCGTGGCCGAACCTCGTGAGTTTTCCTCAACCAATTACGGCACCAAAAATTTGACCCAGTCTCAGCCAAAGAACGCGGTGGGTTTGGTGGAGGTGGGGGTTTCGAGGATGAAGGCAAATTCGATAATCCCTGGCGCCGTGACGGCCCTCTCCCAGAACAGCCTCGCGATTCCTCTCGTCGCCGCTTCGATGGGCCGCCTCCTCCAGATCGTGAGCGCCTGCCTAGTGTGGCAGAGGGTGCCAGCGACTGGCGCCGTGCCGCCCGACCCGCCGTTCCTGATGAACAGCCACCTCCTCGTCGCAGGTCCGGCTTTTCTACACCAGAAGGTCAACCTAGCCCAGCCGATCAGGCTGAAGTCTGGACCAAAGGAAGTAAACTTGTCCCTACACCCCTTGCCTCCGAAGAGAGGTATGGAAGCATTCGCGGAGGCAGAGGCGACATGGGTCCCCCGAAGGAATCGCCTGCGGATGATGGCGACTGGAGATCCTCCAAGCCAAAATCCAGCATCTCGCGTAAGCTTTGCATTTTCTTCATTAATTCACATCCATCTCATATCTCCTTCAGCCGCTAGCTCGACACCGCCCACTCCACAGCTGAGCCGGAGGAAGCTCGAACTTCTTCCCCGGTCTGGCACACCTTCAGCAGTACAAACCCCGCTCTCATCTCCTAAAATGGCCTCTGCGGCTGCGGCTGCCCCGCCCAGCACACGCGCCAGCCCCTTTGGTGCCGCACGCCCAGTGGATGTCGCCAGCAAAGAAAAAGAGGTCACTGAGCGCCTGGAGAAAGAGCGCGAGGTTGTCAAGGACCGCATCACTATATCTCGCACCAACTCCCGCCAGGCTTCCGAGAGAAGTCCTCTCACCGGCAGTGCGGGTGTAAGCGCTGCTGGCAGCTCGGTCGGTTCGGCTTCCCCTAAAATTGCGCCCAGGTCGCTGGCCCCTACCGTGAGACCTACGTTGAGCTTTGCAAACGCCGCAGCGGCAAAGAAGGAGGCAGCGGCCAAGGAGCAGCAGAAGAATGATGAGGTGGAGAAAGTCACTGAGAAGGTTGCTGAGGTCGAGGTTTAGCCTTGTTTTTGGACTTGATTATCCTGCGCTTTCTACTTGGAATTTGACCATGTTTTGCAGTTCGAATTCAACCGCCGGCGTCAATCCTTGGTTCCTGAGCGATTGTGGGGTACTCCTTTTGTTCCACTGGGGAGGGACCCCATGTAAGTACATATTTGATGCATCATGCGAGAACATGTGAGTGAGGAAGGCCTACTCCATGGGGAGACCAATTTTGATAGAATGGCGATCGATCGATCTTGACATTCCCCAGTTGCGGTACATATGCGGACGACCACGTTTTTGAGTCTTAGCCGTGTTCTTCGATGCCCTCTCGCATCTTCTCTATGCAATTTCTCTCGAATTTCTCTTATCAGAATGCATTGGAGTCACAGCGCAACACTTGCGTACGCATCTTCGCTGTTCCGCCGCCAAATCGGAGCTAGAGCAGCCTCAAGGTGAATTTTCGGCATCGCATGCCGTGCCGTGGCCTATAGGACCCGAGGGCCCGAGGGCCGATAGCACATTTTAGAGTGACATCGTTTAAAAAGTTCCACCAATGATATCACGCCGACAGGCAAGCTGTTGAGCTTCCCTGTATGTTGGTCTCAAGAGAGTTCTGCTCATTTAGAATTGGTGTAATGAGCATCGGAACATAAGGGGGCCGAACTTTACGAGATCAGGATTTGACTGTGCCTCGTTATGATTTACTCAAATAGCGTAGGAAGTTCCAATGGTTGAAGACCCCCACTACCCATAGCCACGCCGCCCTACGGTCCCCTGCCCGTCGTAAGTGCTCTAGCTTTCTCAATGTCTCATTTGTACTCACATGGACGCTAGGAGCAACTATCTCTATACTATGCCAAATTCACCGAACGATGACTGCAAGTGGCTGGGAGACAATGCGGCTTTCGTCGAGAAATCCTTACAGAGCCACAGACATGCACCAATGAGCCAACTCCCTCCTGAAATTATGTCTAAAATCTTCACGCTCTGTCTTCCTGACGATTCCTCCGCGTCGCCGAGCCTAGCGTATTCGCCCCTTCTGACCGGTAGGGTGTCGCGACGTTGGCGCGAGATATCCCTTTCAACTCCAGAGCTATGGAGCTCCTTTCATGTCCACCTCGAAGAATCCCATCTAGTCGATGCGTCCAGAGCCGTCAAACTCGAACATGCGCTGGAGCTCTGGGTCGGAAGATCCGGATCGCTTCCTTTATCCCTTGGGCTATATTGCTCCGCTTTCGGGCGTATGGTGCGCGCCATGAGGCCTATCGTGAAACACCTCATCTCCTACTCCCCCCGATGTTGCCGCTTTGTCCTGCATTTAGGGCAGATGCGGAGAAACCTCACCCGGCCATACCAGGGTTATCCTTGGTTCCGCCTTCCGTCACAGTCGCTATTCCCTTACCTCGAGGAAGTAGACCTTGATCTTCCGTTTCGAGACGCTCTCGCTTTCTTAGGGCCAGCTATTAATTCAACGCCCCGCCTACGCGGCATATCCTTGGCCGGTACGCCGCCCAGTCTGCTCACGGTCCTCCCACATTCCACGCTGGGTCAATTGACGGACCTTCGTACAACGTCCGTGGAATCCGTACAAGGATGCTGTGAAATCCTCAACCTTTCTCCACGCCTGCGGAGCTGTAGGTTCGATCTCAGCGTGGAGCGCGACGCAGCAACGAAGAATGTGACATCGCCCATCCTGCATACAGAACTCGATAAGCTCTATGTAGGACCGACGGACCTGGAGGTCTTCTTTGACTCCGTTACATTGCCAGCTCTTCAAACCCTTAGCATCAATGCTGTACCGCAGAAGGGCAGATGGAGCCAACGAAGCTTCGTTGATTTCTTCAGCCGCTCTCACTGTTCTCTCGCCAAACTGTCTCTATTCAACGTAAGGTTATCTTCGGATTTCCTGGTCGAGTGTTTAGGGATAGTCTCCAAGACGCTTGTCGAACTCCACATCGAGGGCGGCCAGAATCAATTCATCTCGCAGTCGGTCTTGAATGCCTTGACCTACAGGAAAGGCGAGAAGCGCGTCGAAAGCGTGGGCCCTGCTCTCCATTCCCTCTGTCCATTGCTTGAGCGAA
This sequence comes from Tephrocybe rancida, assembly GCA_018858115.1. Taxonomy (NCBI): domain Eukaryota; kingdom Fungi; phylum Basidiomycota; class Agaricomycetes; order Agaricales; family Lyophyllaceae; genus Tephrocybe; species Tephrocybe rancida. The sequence continues at coordinate 43,999 of JABCKT010006461.1, read as the reverse complement.
TTCGAATCAGAGGCCACATCTTCGAGGCTGATGGCTCTGGAGACATCATGCTTGACATGCTCGAATCGAGATATCGGCAGACCTTCCCTGTCCAGGGCCTCAGCCGTCTTCGTTGGGCGTTTGTCGGCGGTAGCTACAGCGAGAAGGGCTGGGAGAGAATCAAGGCTCTGGAAAAGGATGGCCTTGAACTCATCGTGGTCGAGGAGGGGGATAACAAGTATGTGCCCGATTACTTAGGGGACCCAAGCCTCTTCGATTGTATGTCCCTTTCCTTATTGGATATCCTGGCCTTGTTATTGACCTTTCCACTCATCAGAATATTCACTTGAAGATGGAGGTGTAGTATCTAGGTCCAGTTCTTCTATTTACTTACTAGTGCAATGGTACGCGTACTTCCTCCGCTGCTCGGAGGGATCGTTGCAAGCTGCTACGAGTCTTTACGATTCTGAGCGCTTTTCGTGTGTGCCCTTCGAAGAAAAGTGACGAATTGATGAATCTTGTGCTTGATCATGACAAAACCATCAAATGTAGTTTTGAAGTTCCCCGGGAAAGACTACATCGATGACTGTCGGGTTCGTGGATGGGCAAGCACGTCCCTCAGTGCTACGGGTTCTTTGAGGGGGCTTCACTTCCACATTTCCCAATGGACAAAAATAAATTAACAGGTCATATATTTTGTACTGCAGGATTGTGGAGAACGTGCCTGCACAACCTTTGACCAACAACTGCTTCGTTCACGTAAATACAATTACACCGTCGCATTGCCAATTCACACTCACGGTTTCTTCTTTTATTAGGACCCAGCTGATCCAAATCCTTATCGAGCTGCACTTGAAACACGACAACCTTAGGCCTGGAAATGATTGTGAATGGTGCCCCTGTTCTGGTGGGATATCAAACAACTTCAGAAGATCTCAAGATCTCAACCACGACGACGAAGTTGGTTACGATGGGTCCCTCGTCTACGATACATTCGAGCCGTGTGCCATATCATACGATGAATTGACCATTTTCTTCCGAGAGATGAAGGATTTCTGGGCGCCTGGTCTAGCTTCGTTCTGCAAACGCTTCCGAATTTAGACTCATACCTTCTTGATCAGTAAATCTTTACTGGTATGACAACGAAATCTACTTGAGAGAGATATGCAGCCTTGCCGATCTATACAAACCAATGGCGGATGCACACAAAAGTCATTTGTCAGAGGCACTTTGGAATAAGGCTGTCAATCACTGGGCTCTCGTTCGCAAAGTGTGGCCCAGGTTCAATCAAGGGAGGATCCCTTAGGTTAGCAATACAGATTTCCAGGTATTCTTGGCTGAGAATCCGGGGTAGCGAAGAAGGAAGCTGGAGAAGCTTGGAATAGCGTGGCAACGTTGTAAATGACCTATACGGGAAGGAACGAACTCTACACTGTAGCACTATATATGTAGAATCAGAATAGTGAATAATACAGAGGAAATTTGACCAATTTTCAGAGACTGATCTGTCCCTCAGAAAAAACATTCAAGACGCTACGGAATGTCAAGTGCACGATGGTGGCGCACTCCAGTCCTCCAAAGACGCCAAAAAGTATGCTCTGGTAGAGGAGACGGGGGGTCGTAAAGTTAAGGATGGTAACACCGAACCAAACTGCGGATAAAAGGAATGAGTAGATGACACTGGTGGGATGGGAAATGGGCGAGAAGATGAAAGGAGAATTGGGTCGTGCAGAAGAAATGTATAGCGCGATGTGGTGTGGCGCAGTGAGGAAGAAAGCGATGACATTGAAGAGGACTGGGGTGTGGAAGATAGCCCCAAGTATCAATGTCACCGAGCACAGAGTGTAGGAGAACAGATAAATGAGTTTCTTTCCAAACGCGGAACGTGTGCTATGAGATGAATTGGTTAATACACTGAACGGGACATAAGCAACAACCACTGACACTTCTGGTGTTCCAGGGAGAAGGGGTTCAGTTTCTGGACTGCCCTGGGCACTGGGCTCGGAGCGGCAAATTTCCACGATAGTGAAAATAGCGAGGTATAGTAGGATGATCCACTCCGTGCCAGACGATATTGTGGACATGATGAGTACCCCGTTTATTCCGTTTCTGTAACAGAGGAGGACGTCAAGGGCAAAGGTGAGAGCCCATAGAGTAACGAGGAGAAAGTTGTAGAGTATCCAATTATTGGATATAAAGATGGTGTTTGACGGTGAGAGATGACGTCGATGGGCCTTTGCGAAATGGTACATGAGCACATGGTAGGAGACGGTCGCAGCGCAAGCGATGATGGTGGGGACGACATATTTAAACCTGTAGCCAAAGCGGATAGTGGCTTGAGCAGTAACCGAAGATACTAGGGCGGCTGATGCAAGGAAGCAGGACGCCACGCTCAAGATGACAAGAGGAGGGGTAGGGAAGGGCCTTGACGGCTTACTGACAGAAGCTCGTTCGACAGCTGCAGAGTCAGATTCAGAGGGGTTCATTTGGTTTTGATTACTGCATTGGTGGCAATCTCGTTGCCCACCTTATAGGGAATCGCACACCTCCCTATCAGATGTTGAACCGCAGTCAGTTGGAGACGGTCATACGTGTCCGTTTGTAGGTAAACCACGTCACTGTTAGTATCTGTCAAAGATTTGTTAAGATCTAGTTAAGATTGATGTCCAGATTGTGTCAAGACCCACACCGTACGCGTGAGTCAACGGTCGATTATTCCAACTCAATCCACCGTTGAGACCGTTCCGTTTGTTTACTACATGTCGATAGAATCCTTGCTTGAAGCTCAGTACTGCCAACGGAGAAGAAGTCAGAATAGATCGGATCTAGTATCGTGACCCAAGCGTCACTCGATGGCTCAGGGATAGGTCGTGTCGCGCTAAAGCGTGTGAACACGCCTACATAGTTGAAACTTGATTTCCAAAGCCGAGTGGCGCCTTTCGTTGACTGGCCGGATGTCACCTGTATCCCGCTTCTTCGAACACTTCCGAGTCCAGCCCAGAATCCATCCCCCTCCGAGCCAGACCTTGCGATCCGTGTGACACACAGGGTGATAAACACGCTGGAGCGCTTCCGTTACATTGTCGTTCGCGGTGAATTGACGAACCTCCTACCTTCCATAGCCATTAAAGTAGTCGTGAAGTTCGCTGTCGACCAAGACTACTACGATGATGGCCGCATCCAGGACCTACACACGCAATACAGCTTATTATATACAGACACCCTCAAATCGTGGACGGGCAAGCACATCCCCCAGTGCTACGGGCTTTTCGAGGGAGGGCTTACTCTGTATTATCTCGACGGCGAGGAGAGAAAAAAACACTTTGCTTGTCTGGTTTTCCAGGATTGTGGAGACCCTGCCTATGAGACCTTTGACCGCATTCCGGATGCTACATTTAGGTACACCCTCACTGCCACATTCCAAACTCACGCCGATGACCTTTTCTCTTCCCAGGACCCGCCTGGTTCAGATCATGTGTGAACTGCACCTGGAGAAACATGTACAACATGGCGATCTCAGGCCTGAAAATGTCATGAATGTAAATGGTGTTCCTGTCCTGGTGGGATTTCAAACAACCACGGAAGATATCAACCACGACGACGAAGTCGGTTATAATGTCCCCATTGTCGATGGCACAGTCGAACCACAGGCTGTACCATGCGACGAGTTGACTCGATTTCTGCGAGAAATGAAAGATTTCTGGGCACCCGGTCCGTCTTCGTTCCTCTCATGCTTCTGAATCTAAGTTCACATGGCTTCATCCCAGTAAATCTCAGGTGGTACGACAACAGAGTCAATATGAGAGAAATCTGCAGCGTCGCCGATCTATACAAACCGACAACGGAAAGGTACACTCGAAATGTGTCCGACGAGGAACTGTGGAACAACGCCGTCGAGCACTGGGCTCTCGTTCGCAAAGTGTGGCCCAGGTTCAACCAAGGCAAGATCCCTGATATCGGCAATACAGATTTCCGGGTGTTCCTGGCCGAGAATCCGGGGTGGCGAAGAAGGACCTCGAAAGAGTGATATAGACTGTATAAAGGGCACATGGCCCTCGCCCTCTTTAGCACTTATGTACTTAATCATAGAAATGTCAGTCTGGCAAATACGAAAGAAAATCGTGGAGGTGACCGCCAAACCAGCTCGAGAAACAAGAAAGGTTTCTTCAAATGTGATTCTAATAGACTTATCCGGAAGTCCAATAAAGACCTGCCGATGATGGGTGAAAAGTTCTGTGCGAAGTCAGTAGACCTGAATAATCGCATACTTGGAGTCGTGGTTGTTGGCCATGCCACAATGCTTAGGATCCCGTAGAAAGCAGGGGTGTTCAGCCAAAAGTCCAATAATATAGATGATAGTACAATACAAGGCAGGTCAGTTCTAGATAGACTCAATATCGTGGTTAGGAAGATTGGTTGAACGGGACGAACCTCGGGTATCCGGAATATTGTAATCTCCTGTAGACATGAAAGATGTTAGCCACTGAAGGGGAAGGAAAAGGGATATGTACCTGCTGCTTGAAGTACCGCCGGTTCTCCTCGTCGATAAGGACGAGATTGAGATAGTACCGTGTGCTGAACTTCTTGTTGACGTCGCGGAAGGTGGGGGTGAGATCGAAGCCGCCTAGGAATAGGCGGATAGGAATCGTTTCGCCTGAAGAAGGGTGATGTCAAATGAAGCGGCGGTGAAAACGAGAAGGGACTCACCGCGTACAGGCGCGCCATCCATAATCTCGAATTTCGTGATGGTCTCGGACTCGTTGTATTGGTTTGGAGGCGAGCCGGTCGTCTCACGACGGATTATAGAGAGCTCCATGTGTTTAATCTTTATGCGCACTAGGAGGAAGTAGATCTTGCCCACGATGACGTCTTTCAGGTGGTATCTGTGAGAGTGTCAGCGTTGGAACGACAGATGAGTAGGAGATAGATGCACTTGGACTTGTTGTACTCGAATTCGATGTGCAAGCAATCCTCGATACCAACTTCCATCTTGATGGAATTGTTGCTGTCGGGCGGCATGCGGAAGGAATGCACCCAAAGGTCTTTCTCTTTCGAGACGTCTGCCATTCGCCGGGAGATGGAGACACGGATGAAGTACCTGGAAGCAGTGATATAGTTGTGGTCAATGGAAGGAAGAATGGGAACGAACCGTAGCTTGACGTTGATGCCTTGGTAGGATTCGAATTGCTTCTCGACATTTTTGAAGAGAAATTCGAACGTTGAGGCTTGTCGCATCTCTCCAGGAGCAGCGAGCTCTTGAGAGAGAGACAAGAATTCATGGTGGTGTCCGCGATCATAGAACAGTTCTGAAGTCGTCGCATAAGAAATTGGTAGACGACCAAATGGCATACGAACGAACCTATGCTGCCGACAAACTCGACCTTGATTCCTTCATGTGTGAGCTTCTTGCCATCCCTGACACGTATTGCTACCTGTAGTCGTATATCTCAGTAGATAGTTCTGAGCCCAGGTTGCTGGTAAGCACCGTTCCGCTGATGGAATCTCCGTCATAATAAACAGGGCATGAGACGGTTTTCTCCTTGTCGGATTTGACCTCGACTTGTTTGCGGATCTCCTCGCCTTCAAGCTTGATGTCGACGTCGATTGGTGAGGCGAAGAAGTAGGCGGCCATGGACGGCGGCGGCGACGACGACGAGAGGTGGCGTCACGCGCAGTCGACGAGTGTTTGTCAATGGGTGTTGCCTGATTGGGCAACCCGAAAAACTCCGCCTGCGTCTCAACTCTGACAACGACGAGTACAATGCTCAGGGCCTCGTCTGCGTCGTCCAGCGCGATGCTCAAGGCGTCTATTACATCGAATGGTACGTGCGCAGACTGTGAAATAATGGTGAGATACTTAGAGAAGGAATGACAGCCATTGCACGGCCATTTCGCGCAAAACTGCGACTCGCGCGCTCTTTGGCGACCGTTGCAGACCCTCCTGTTCGCAGATATGGCGGTCTAAAGGACCAGGACCGTATCTTTACGAATGTGTACTGTAGGCATGACCATGGATTGAAAGGCGCCAAGGTCGGTTTTACCATGCATACTTGGATATCTTTCCTTATAATTTTACAAACATAGTCAAGAGGCGACTGGCACCGTACAAAAGACATCATCCTCAAGGGTGACTCGTGGATCATCCAAACCATCAAGGACTCGGGCTTGCGTGGACGTGGCGGTGCTGGTTTTCCCAGCGGCCTCAAGTGGAGCTTTATGAACAAGCCTGGCTGGGAAAAGGACCCTCGTCCGAGATACCTGGTCATCAATGCCGACGAAGGAGAGCCCGGAACGTGCAAGGACCGCGAGATTCTGCGCGGTGATCCCCACAAGCTCATCGAGGGATGCCTAGTTGCTGGCCGTTCCATGAACGCTACCGCTGCGTATATCTACATTCGTGGAGAGTTCTACCAGGAGGCGTCGCACGTCCAGCAGGCGATTGACGAGGCGTACGCTGCGGGTCTTATTGGCCCCGACGCGTGCGGCAGTGGGTACAAGTTCGATGTGTATCTCCATCGTGGAGCGGGCGCGTACATCTGTGGAGAGGAGACGGCGCTCATTGAGAGTATCGAGGGCAAGCAAGGAAAGCCGAGACTGAAGCCGCCTTTCCCTGCGGATGTCGGCCTCTTTGGATGCCCCACGACAGTGGCGAACGTGGAGACGGTTGCGGTCGCACCGACGATTTGTAGAAGGGGCTCGTCGTGGTTTGCGGGCTTTGGAAGGGACAGGAATCAGGGCACGAAGCTATATTGCATTAGTGGACATGTGAATAACCCGTGTGTGGTTGAGGAGGAGATGAGCATCCCGCTCAAGGAATTGTTGGAGAAACACTGTGGAGGTGTGACGGGTGGATGGGACAATCTGTTGGGTATCATTCCGGGTGGATCGTCGGTGCCCGTTATTCCCATTAATGTTTGCGCTGAGGTCTTGTGAGTGCATTCTGGTCCTTCCCTTGTATCTCGGCTTACTGGTGCCCAGGATGGACTATGACTCGCTCAAGGATGCCCAGTCCGGCCTTGGGACGGGTGCCGTCATTGTGATGGACAAAAGCACTGACATGATCGCGGCCATTTCTCGCTTTGCCCACGTAGGTCCCTTCTCATTTGTCGAAGTGTACAACCACTAACATTCGTTATAGTTCTACAAGCATGAATCCTGTGGACAGTGCACACCTTGCAGAGAGGGCACAACCTGGATGATGAATATGATGGACCGCATGGTCGAAGGCCGCAGCCACAGTCGCGAAATCGACATGCTCCTCGAGCTTAGGTGCGTCTTCTCCCCTACAATGTAGTCACCCCACTCATGATTATTTCACTGTACAGTAAACAAATTGAAGGCCGCACGATCTGCGCCTTGGGTGACGCTGCAGCATGGCCCATCCAGGGACTAATGCGCCACTTCCGTCCCCTTGTCGAGCAGCGCATCGCTGATTATAGGGCTGCGAATGGACCGGTAGCGTTTGGTGGACAGCTTGTGAAGGAGCTGAACGATGATCTGGCTATTCCGGATAGCACGGGAGCACGGTTGCCCGAGGTCGGCGCGCCTCAGTGAAAATCTCGTAGATAGATTGGGTAGCAAAGTAAACAACGTCTCTTACTATTGAAACGCGCTTTGGAACCTGTTTCCTCTAAGTTCAAGAACGGGCTGTAGTTGCAAGTTGGGCTTCAAGGTAGCCAACAATGGTTATGTACGGTTATTTGGTTCAAGCGGCTTTGCTCGTTAGCGAACAAGGTTGTCTATATAAAACGCAAACTATGCGCAATCCACCGCAGAACACTGGCCCTGGCTTGCTGGCAGGCGTATTTAGCTTCGTGTCGCGTGAGATTGGGTCTTTTGTGACCACTGCAACGGGCGGTACACTCCCGGACGAAGAGGTATTTGAGGTATGTAATCACTACCCAGGTTCCCGGCTTCTAACCCGGTTTTTCGACAGGAATCGTCGCCGCCACGCGTTAAAGCGCGCAGGACGAAGGCAGAGGATCGCTCTGGAGCAAAACGCAAATTTTCAGAGACCCCGCCGAGACAGAGGCAGGCTCAACGACGCGTGAGGAGGCCGACGCCCCCGCTGTTCGATGAGCAGCAGTCAGACGATGGACAGGAGCCAAATACTAGCGCAAATCACGCTACGCAGCCTAAGGCTACACGCAAACCAGCTGTGTCACTTGGGCAGGTTGGGAGAACAACAACGCGGCCAGAGCCAGAATCAAATGGTGTGTGTGTTTTTAGCATGCATGTTGAATACCGCGCTCTAAACACTCACTTTCGGAAGAAGACTCTTCTTCAGAGCGCGAAGAATCGCCCTCACCACCACCACTACCGCGTGCTCTACGAAGACGGCACTCTATCAGCATGCCGGGGTCGTTGTTCCCTCGTTCCCCATCGCTCGTACCAGACGATGGGCGACATGTGAGGTTCGAATCTGAGATTCCATGTCCTTCACCGCTGTCGAAGCATGGCGACAGAGACAGAGCAGGCCCGTCAAATTTGAAGCGGAAGAACACTGTCAAGGCCGCTGTTGAACGCTTCCATATTGGGGAAGACGACGCAGACCCGTCTATTTTGTTGCCGAGTCCGAACGTGTCGCCGGTTCGGAAGAGACCTACGAAGGACTCTGTGAGCTCCAGAGATAAGGGGAAGGCGAGGGCGATGGATCCACCTGACGCAGACACATCTGGCGAGATCTGGGTTAGGGGCAAGGAGAGGGAGTTGGCAGCAGCTAGAGAGGATCAGAGGAGGCGCGGGGACGTGAAAGATGATGTTGAACCTCAGTCTAACTATCACGACAAGGAACGTATCAGGATACTCGAAGAAGAAATTGCCAGACTCAAGGAGGAGGTTTGTCTCCCTCAACTATGCGTTTTTGATTTTAACTGACGAAGTATGTAGCTTTCCCAACGCCCGCGTACATATACACCTCATTCTGGGCCCCCGCCTCCCCCGCCTCCACCACCGCCCCCGCCACCTCCAGGTTCTCTCAAGATAGCAACCTCAGGCGACCCCGAGACGCTGTTCGTATCTGCCCGTGCAGCATTGAAACATGCGCCGACCCCTGTGGAGGCCCCGATTAACCCGCCAGTGGCGGCGAGACGCCAGGGCCAGCCAGCAGTGGGCATCCCTGCTGATAAGATGCTGGCGTTCCTGAAGGAGATGAAGAGTGTCAAATTGAAAAAGGTTCCGGCTGGCACTTCGTCAGCGAACGTAAGTGCGAACGCATCGTACTCAGGAAACACATCGTTCAGTCGCGAGAACGGTATGGATGTGGGCCGATCCGCGCTGTTGAGGAGGTCCAGTTCGTCTGCTTCCATGGCGCATGGGGCGATGTTGGCGAAGAAAACCAGTGTGATAGATATGAAGGCCGGGGAGAAAAGGAAGCGAGTCAGTGACGATTTGGCGGAGTTCCAGGATGATCTGCGTAAGTTATCGTTCACTCTTGTTGGTATGTTCGTGTGCTCAAGTTACACCGTAGGATTAGCAGTGAAACGCCGCTCTTTAGGATCGTCCGATTCAAGTTTTGCTTCTGCCTCTGCATCCAATACGTCGTTGTCGCAGTCGCAATCGCAGTCCCGACCTCCATCACAAACGTATCCGCGCCTCAACATACCTTCACGGAATTGGCCTTCTGCATCAACTGCATCCGCAGATGGAGCAACCCCGTCGCTTTGCTCCGATAATGAACTCGACAACAGCAGGGAAGCAGAGGATGACCGGATGCCGTCGACCCCGCCTATGACTGGGCATGTACCGACTCCCCCCTTTAGGAATGTGTTCAGGTTCAGGGAGACAGGGATACCGGTGAAGGAGGAAGAGGTGGTGGGTAGGCGGTTGTCCAGGAAGGCGGTGGATAGGGAGGTCATTGATGTAGATATGGATGATGACGATAGTGGTGAGAGGGAGATGATGCCTCCACCCCCTCCTCCACCCCCTCCGCCAGAAACATCGTCGCCGCTATCGTCGCCACCACAAGAGCCGAGGGGATCAGCGATGAATGTATCGCCGCCGAGAACCAGGGTGCAGCCGAAACACTTGTTCGCGAGTCGTCCGCCGACGTCGCCTATGCTTGCGTCGCCCATACGACCGCGCGCGCCAGCACGTGCGAGGACGGTCTCTGCATCTGCAGCGGCGCAGAGGAGGAAGCATGGAGAGTCTGATGGAGAGGCTGACGGAGAGGAAGGTGAAGATTTGTTGGGATTGGGGAGTGGGTCGGCCGGGAGGCGCAAGAAGCCAGGGAAGTCTGTAGCGTTGCCAGCTTCGAGGATACCGAAGATGAAGGTTGGGTCGGCGAAACGGAAAGGACAGGGGCAAGGACAGAGCCAGGGATGGACACATCGGGAAGGGGAGAAGGTGTCGAGGCAGGAGAGCGTCGGGCCTGTTGGGTCAGTGAGGTCGAATAGTACTTCGGCGTCTGGGACAGCTCAGAAAGCGAAGCGGAGGTTGACGCTGGATGAAGAGTTGAGGGTATCGGGCAGCTGGGACGACCAGGCGGAGGAGAGTGGGGTACTGGTCGGTGTTGGGACAAGGAGCAAAACGAGGGGGTTCCTGGCGCATGGGGGCGCAGGGGGTGCGCCTGTGCTCATGGGCGAGGGTTATGTGCAAGGAGCTGTTGGGAGTGACGAGGAAGAAGAGGCGCGAGGGCGGGGCAGTGCGGATGACGATGACGAGTATCTACCATGAGGGAGGTTTTGGATTCTGGACCCTTCTTATATTCTTATATCTGTCACTCTGTATTCATGCTTTTTCTTGGCTTTTTAAGTTGCTCGTATGTTGTACTACTAGTGGATTGTATAATTTTTTTTTGGATATTTACATTCCTTCACCAAACAGGCACTTTGACATCCTTCAAGCTACTGTATGAATTTATTCCAATGGGGGGGCAGGGGACGCATCGGTCGCGAAGAACAACGAGTTTCATAGCTTTGTCTCGAGCTAAGAAGAATGAAGGGACTTTGTGGACCTTCAAGGGCATTTGACAAAGGTTGTGACTAGGCGTGACGCCACAACTTACTCCCGATCTCGATCCCGAGAACATCGTTTCCTCCTCTACGGCAGACCCAGGACTATGCGCCTCATCGCCTAAAAACGGCAAATTCATGCCAATATATATACTACCTGTGGCTCACGTCGCCTGTCCCATTTGGAAATTGGCCTTGTCAACTCAAAAATGCTTTCGTGCGATGCCTCATCTCATTTGTGCTCGCCTCTGTGCCTCTATGTCAAATCCTCACTGGCACCTCACTCGGAGCATTTTTGTATCAGATGCGTAGCATACAGAAACTTGCTAACCGGTGATCTTGACATGACATGGAAATCTTTATCGATATGCAGTGGCGTTGCCTGCCCCTCCGATACTCGCAATTTGCATGGTGCTTCTGACTAAGGTTTTTTTCTGGGGCACTGCTCATGACATTTCATAATCTCCGATTCCCTGCGTTGTCAGATGCGATGAATGATTCTCCGAGTCCTACTGGGTATTATTCTTCCAGAGCCACAACGGTCAGGCATTTACTAGTGCACATAGGCTACTCACGACGATGTTCAAACGTGTACTTGCGTACTCTGGGCTTATATCTGGGATCCAAATACAGAGCGAAAAATTTATTTTCCATTTGACGATGTCGACATCACGATTGACACGCATGCTTCGTGTAAGATGTCCATGGAGAGTACTTGAATAATCCTATACGGACCGGATATTCGTATGTGATGTCCTATCACGAACAGAGAGCCTTTGCAGCTTGTTGGATTGACCTTGGAAGTGACAAAATACACGTCTACTCTGATCTAAAATTCTGGTTTAATTTTGTTCCATTGCACCATTTTATGATGTTGATCTCACGTGCGCGGAAATCAGTCAATTTATTATTATTAAACCCTAGGGGTTCACCGCCACTTGTTCCTCACCACCAAAGTACCACCTATGAGTTGGGATCGGAATTCACTGCTGTCGTCATCTCGTCTGTGCTTGAGAATTTGTCGGGAATACACCTCTACCACTGTTTAATTCCAGTGGTTCCTATGACCCTGCCCCCAGTGTCTCCTTTCCATCCTCGATGGCTTTGCGCGATATAATGCAAAGCCCTCGTTCTTCGGAGACTTTCCTAAAACATTAACCTGACCCTGTTCACGTCATCGGTCATTGCAATCTGTTCTTGGCTGGATCAATTACTACACGCGGTACACATCGGGCCGGCTGTGTAGAAGATGAAGGCCACCGTCGATACGGGTCTCAGGTCTCTGAGATTCCTTCTTCCTACCCACGACGATGACTGCGCTTTTACGACGGTCGACGAAGACTGGCTGGCACCATTTTACCTCTCCTCTTTTTGAATCATCTACTCTCGTCTCACTGTCGTCGCGTGTAGTGCTCGCGGTTCCTAGGCGATATTCCTCCGACTTCGCAAGACCTAATGCAGTTTCGGCGAACATAAGCCAAAGCGAGAGGTTATCTTCTCGCACCATTCTAGTTCTCTCTTCTATCATCAGTGGAATTATTGGCTTTTCTGTGGCGAAGTCTTGGGAAAGCCTTCCTGCACAAGCTAGGAACACACCACTAAAACCTCAATTCGGTGCTCCAGAAGACTTCAAGCGCGCAATTGACGAGCTCAAGGAGGCATTCCCACACGGGGACACCATCTCCACTAATCCTAAAGACTTACGGATTCATGGCTTCTCTGACTATGATTATAGACCAGGTGCGCATAGATCCATAATATTAATCAAACCTTCATTAATCGGCGTGGGACCAAAGGTCGTCTTCATAGTGTTGTTTTCTACCCCGATTCCACGGAGGACGTCGTTCGCATGGTAAAGATTGCCACCAGGCACAGGATGCCAGTCATTCCTTACTCTGGTGCAACGAGTTTGGAGGGACAGATTCGTAGTGTGAGTTACTATCCCCATTCTAATACCCGAGAATGCTGAAGGTTCATAAGCATGTTGTGGGGGGCATTTGTGTCGATCTCTCGGGCATGGACCGTATACTGGACATACATGGTACGCGTTATTTGACGCCACAACTCCATCTGTAACTGTCAATTTTTAGAGGCGGACTCTGACCTCGTTTGTCAACCTGGTGCAAAATGGATGGACATCAATGATACACTACAGGAGAAAGGTAGCTGAAATCATATCGAAATCAGTTGACCCCTACTAAGCGTCTTGCTAGGTATACCGTTGTTCTTTCCCGTAAGCTTCGCCTCCACAAGAGGCCTCATGAAGACTAAAATAGCTCTTTCAGCTTGATCCCGGCCCAGGTGCGACAATTGGCGGTATGCTGAGTACAGGGTGTTCTGGAAGTGCGTTCTACCCCCCTTCGGTATCGCGACACGTTTTCTGATCGCACGTCCTTCCCACAGCGAACGCTGTACGATATGGCACGGCAAAGGCAGAATGGTTCCTCAATGCAGTGGGTCGTGACTAACTGGTACCTTATGCCCTCGCCTGATTTCGCAGACCGTAGTACTCCCCTCGGGCGAGGTGATAAAGACACGGCGACGGTCGAGAAAGTCGTCAGCCGGGTTCGACACAACGAAGCTGTTTATCGGGGCAGAGGGGACTCTTGGCATCATAACAGAAGGTCCGTAGCGTTCATGATGGATTATTGTGCTTCTGGACACTTCTGAACATCGGTTATAGTGACCATACGTCTCGCGCCGGTGATGCCTACTACCGTGGCTGTCGTACAATTCCCCGACGTCAGGAAAGCCACCGAGGCTGTCATTGAAGTGATGAACCAGGGTGTTGGAATCCGTGCGTCCTGTCGACGTACCTTTTGCCGCCTATCTAATCAAACTGAACTGGCCAGAGTGCGTTGAACTGGTTGATGATATTTTCATGGCAGCGACGAATAAGTATGGCATGTCAAAGCGTAAATGGCCTGTGAAGGACAGCCTGTTCTTCAAGTTCCAGGGTGCTTCGCCTGCATCACTACAGGAGACTGCCAATGTTGTTCAGAAAATCGTTGAAAAGCACGGCGGGACCGGGTTTGAACATGCGCGAACTAAACGTGAGGCAGACGAGCTCTGGGCAGACAGAAAGAATGCCCATTACGCAGGTATGGCGCTCCTGGAGGGTGCCAGGGGGTGGGCAACGGATGTCTGGCAAGTGTTCATTATGCTGGGCTTTTTGACGACTGATAGATTTCCTTCCAATAGTGTACCTGTTTCCAAGCTTCCAGAGCTCGTATACGAAACGAAAAAGGATATGGCCGCGGTTGGCGTTGTTTCGACGATAGTTGGGCACGTTGGTGACGGCAACTTCCACGCATTATTACTGTTCCGGAACGACGAAGAGAAGAAGATTGTTAAGGCGGCAGTGCACCGAATGGTACACAGGGCTATTGCTTTGGATGGGACATGTACTGACTGCTTTATCGAACCATGCAATCGTGAGGCTGAAATTTCATTGACAGGTACCGGGGAGCACGGCGTTGGTGTTGGCAAAAAAATCTACCTCGTTGAAGAACTCGGCCAAGGAACAGTGGATCTCATGAAAACTGTCAAACGAGCAATCGATCCCCTTGGCCTGTTCAATCCCGGAAAGGTTATATCAATATTTTTTGGCCATAGACGATCTAGCTGATGCACCATCGTAACAGCTCTACCCCGATGATGAGGATGGTGATGCTAAGTAACCTACGGAGACGGTCACAGTGTCTAAAGGCAGATTTAGGAGATGTGGCGGTTTCCCTGGGCAATCTGAGTAGTTGTGAACAAGGCTTAACAGATCATGTACAACATCCAATACATTAGACTACAGAAAGACGTCACTTGACAGCAACAGTAGGAGCTGCAGCCTCTGGTTTTGTAACTCCACCACTTTGCTGTCCCGTACGAGCCGCAGCAGCACCGAGAGCCTGTGTCCGTAGCGCGAGCCCACGCGTCTTCTCGATGATGGTCTGGTAGACGGGCAACGGCGGTCGGTTGATCTCGATGACGTTCTAGAGGAAGGCATGAGAATAAGCACAAATAGATAAATATTACGGCATACCTTTTCAAGGTCAATTTTAGCATCAGCGCCCATCCGAGTCTCACGAATGAGGTTGACGATCCATTTCTCACCCTCATCGCGAGAAAGGTTCAAACGTTCTGAAAGATCGCTGTGCAGGTGGTTAAGATGCCGCCAAAGTTA
This sequence comes from Tephrocybe rancida, assembly GCA_018858115.1. NCBI lineage: Eukaryota > Fungi > Basidiomycota > Agaricomycetes > Agaricales > Lyophyllaceae > Tephrocybe > Tephrocybe rancida. The sequence continues at coordinate 28,891 of JABCKT010006461.1, read as the reverse complement.
CCAGGAAGAAGATATGCTCACGCGATGTCGATCTTTTGATGAATTCTGCAGTATGCCTCGCTGATGAGGTATCGTGCATTATCCAAAAACTCGTCCTTGAACTCTCCCAAGAAGAAGTCATCTCCAACGACCTTCTCGGCAAGTGTGAGCTCGCGTTGGGCAGCCTCAAAGTCGAACTCGATATAAAGTTCCTTGAGGAAAGCGGTAACGGGGTCCTGGTATTGGTACTCCTCTGTCTGAATGACCTTGACGACCTCACGGATGGCGTTTCGGACGCGAGAGGAGACGGGGGTAGATGTAGAAGCGGGAAGTGCAGAGGCTTTACGCGACAAAATGGCGGCGGTGGCAAGGTAGCGCAGGATCCATGGGCATGAAGTCTGGATGGTGTTAAGATATGTGGGGGAAAGGAAGGTCTCTAGCAGGAGGGTGCGACCCTGGGGGTGGTTGAAGTACACGAATAGAGACCAATGAGCGAGCCATGTCCGTGAGTGCAGTTGGACAAGTGCTGGCTCGGAGGCAGTGCCAGAGGCGAGGACTGACGCGGGTGATCGCGAGTCGATGGCTTCGCGAAGTGTGTTGAGCTCCTCAAGGGCGACTTCCCAACGACCTGTGAGAATATCTGAAGCGAGTTTTCCCCAGTGGGCAGAGGTATTGAGGTCATTGTCGGTAGAGAGTACGCGGAAATGGTATAGGTAGTCTGCTGCGCCGCTGTAGTTTCCGTATGAGTATTGGAACTGGCCAAAGTTGTAGAGGGCGGTGATTTGGTCTAATGTGAGCTGAAAATATGGTGGTCAGTACCACAAAGTTATTGCTAGCGACGCCACACACGTTGTAGTTATCCTTGAGGTATTGCAGATTCTGGTTCTTGTCCTGGCGCAGTGCCTGTGCCACGTCCGGATTTTCAATAACGTCCAAGACAGCCTGCGCTTCCTGTTGAAGGCGCTCGTGTGTTGAGACCGCATTTTCACGCTTCACATCGAAGTCTACACCAGAATCAGTAATATATATCAGTTCTTTAATAAGACTGATACACACCTGCTGGGACTTCTTCATCTGGATATACCTGCTCGAACAAGTTGACAGCATAGTCGAACATATTTGTTCCCTTTGCGAGCTCATACTGGGCAGCTGTAACATCCTTGACAGGGAAAAGGGAGGTGTCTGCGAGATGGGCAAGAAGAGGGAAGGAGAGATGGCGATCCAAGTAAGGGATTATTGTTTTTGAGAGATCGTGTTCAGCCATGGTGATCAACGTGACGCGATGAGCTTGAAGCCTTGGTCGTCGTTCAGAACGGTGAGCAAAACTTTTCTTTGCACTGCCACCGAATATATCCACGTGAGGCAGATAGATGTCTTACGTAAGGATCGAACGCGTCTCTTACACCGCGACCGCCCAAAAATCTAACTGCACCAGGTTTAAACAGGAACCATGTCGCAGGCTCCAATTTTCGTCATGAGTACGTGGATTCTGGCTTTGAGAGATTCAAAGCTGATTGCTGTATAGACACTGCGCCTGAAAGGCAGTCTGGCCGAAAGGCGCAGATTTCAAATATTACCGCAGCCAAGGTGAGTGTTGTTCGTCATCAGAAGTAGTGCCAATACTAAGGGTCTTGAAGACTGTTGCAGATGTAATTAGGACGTGCCTTGGTCCTAAAGCTATGCTGAAAATGATCCTGGATCCGATGGGAGGCATCCTGTGTGTATCGGAAACAAATGACCAAGTATTTATTGCTCACTTTACAACCAGATTGACAAATGATGGAAATGCGATCCTACGAGAGATAGATGTGGCACATCCGGCGGCGAAGAACATGATAGAACTCAGCCGGACCCAGGACGAGGAGTGCGGTGATGGAACGACGTCTGTTATCATCCTGGGTGTGTAATATCTATAAATTATTTCTCAAAACCCTGACTTACATACGCCTTCTAGCTGGAGAAATTCTTGCTCAATCACTCTCACAACTGGAGCGCGATATCCACCCCGTTGTGATCATCTCGGCGTACAACAAAGCTCTCAAAGAAGCTCTCGAGATCATCCAGCGGATATCGATCCCTATCAACGTAAACGACGACGAAGAGATGCTCTCGTTGATCAAGACCTCCATCGGCACTAAATTCGTCGTCCGATGGTCCGATCTTATGTGCAAGCTTGCCCTGCAAGCCGTCCGTGTCGTCGCGCAGGACGACGGCGCCTACAAGACAGTGGACATCAAGCGCTACGCGCGCGTTGAGAAGATCCCCGGAGGCGAGATCGAGGAGAGCAGAGTCCTGAATGGCGTCATGCTGAATAAGGATATCACCCACCCCAACATGAGACGGAGGATAAAAAACCCGAGGATCATTTTGTTGGATTGCCCGTTGGAGTATAAAAAGGGAGAGAGTCAGACGAATATGGAAATTTCGAAGGAGGGTGATTGGGAGCGCGCGCAGTCGATTGAAGAGGAACAGGTTAAGGCACTTGTGATGCGCATTTTGGAGTTTAAGCCAGATCTGGTTATCACTGAGAAGGGCGTTTCTGGTGAGTCGGTGGCTTGTTTGCGTGAAGGCCAAGTGCTCATCACACTCTCTTAGACCTTGCGCAGCACATCCTTGAAAAGTACAATGTCTCCGCACTGCGACGCGTCCGTAAATCCGACAACAACCGTATCGCGCTTGCTGTTGGTGCTACCATTGTCAACCGCATTGAAGATCTGCGCGAATCCGATGTCGGTACTCAATGTGGTCTCTTCAACATTGAGAAAATCGGCGATGAGTGAGTTTCTTTCTCCCCAAACTACCATTACTGCACTTAACCTGCCATTCCAGATACTTCACCTTCCTCACCGAATGCGAGACCCCCAAAGCGTGCACGATCTTGCTCCGGGGCCCCTCAAAAGACATCCTGAACGAGATCGACCGTAATCTCGCTGATGCCATGTCCGTTGCACGCAATGTCGTGTTCAACCCGACTCTTGCTCCGGGCGGTGGCGCCACTGAGATGGCCATCAGTGTTGGGCTCCACCAGAAGGCGCGCAGCATTGTGGGTGTTGAGGGATGGCCGTTCCGTGCTGTTGCGGATGCGCTTGAGGTTATTCCCCGGACGCTCGTGCAAAACAGTGGCGGTAATGCTATTCGTGTGTTGACTGAGCTCAGGGTAAGACTTTATGTGATCTACTTGACAAGTTGCTCAACTATTGCAGGCTAAACACGCGAACGGCGAACACTCCTGGGGTGTGAACGGGGAGACGGGTAAGATTGTGGACATGAAGACCTATGGTCTGTATGAGTCCGCCAGCGTCAAGGTGAGCTATATGGACGCGTCTCGGTCTCTTAGGTTTCTCACCCGTGCGTTCTCTAGATTCAAACCCTTAAAACCGCAATCGAGGTTAGTATTGGTGCTTGGTCACTTCTGGATATTGTGCTGACTTCAATTACAGGCGGCCCGTATGCTTCTGCGGGTAGACGATGTCGTGCAGGCTGTACGGAAGGAGAAGGTGCAGGGCCAGGGTCCTCCACCCGAGGAGATGCAACAGGAATAGATAGACAGACATGTAAAACACGATATAGTTAGAGAGCCTCCTCATCTACCTATAAATAATACTTCTACCATCCTTCAAGTGAAGTTGGGACCAACGTTTTAGACCCATCCTAAACTGGAAGTTCAGTTATTTGTACAAGTATTGCAACATCCGACTGTACAGCTGTTTCGGCAAAAGCCTATTTTTTCGCAGCGCCCAACAGTTCCGGATTAGGACGGCTCGAAAAATCACGACCCTCAAGACACCCGCCATGGCCTCCCGACCCACCGTCAACGTCCGCTCCTCTTCTGGCGGTGAGCAGAGTGTTAGGTGCTGCTAGCGATATTCGCTGATTTTCTGATTTCACAGAGCCCTCGAGCTCGCTCCCCCTCCCCGCGGTTCTGACTGCACCCATCAGGTTGGATGTTGTTGCTCAGGTGCACAGTGAGTAATCGAGCAACCGGGAAAGAGTTGGAAGGTTGATTGGTTTCGTTATCAGAGAGCATCGCAAAGAACAAAAGGCAGGCTTATGCCGTCTCCGAGAAGGCTGGACACCAGACTAGCGCCGAGTCTTGGGGTACTGGTCGTGCCGTCGCTCGTATCCCCCGTGTCGGTGGAGGAGGTACCCACCGTTCCGGTCAGGTGTGTGGAGATTTGGTTAAGGTAATGGAATAAAATCTAACAAAAATTGGAATGTTAGGCTGCATTCGGAAACATGTGCCGTGGAGGACGCATGTTCGCTCCCACCAAGACCTGGCGCAAGTGGCACGTCAAGGTGAACCAGAACCAGCGCAGGTTCGCCATCGTCTCTGCTCTCGCTGCGTCGGCCCTGCCCTCGCTTGTCCTCGCCCGCGGACACCGCATCGAGCAGATCGAGGAGGTCCCCCTCGTCATCGCCAACGCCGCCGAGTCCTTCAAAAAGACCAAGGAGGCCGTTGCGCTCCTCAAGTCCCTCAACGCGTACGCCGATGTCGTTAAGGTCTCCAACTCCCGCAAGCTCCGCGCCGGAAAGGGCAAGCTGAGGAACCGCAGGCATCGCCAGCGCCGCGGTCCCCTTGTCGTTTACAATGAGGACAATGGCATCGTCAAGGCGTTCCGCAATCTCCCCGGTGTTGAGCTCGTCAATGTCCGCCGTCTCAATCTCCTCCAGCTCGCGCCTGGTGGACATCTCGGACGCTTCGTCATTTGGACTGAGGGTGCCTTCGCGCTCCTCGATGATGTCTATGGCACCTTTGAGAAGGCGGCGTTGTACAAGAAGAACTACCTCCTCCCGACCGCCAAGATCACCAACCCTGATGTCACCCGCCTCATCAACTCTGACGAGATCCAGAGCGTTGTCCGCCCTGCTGGCCAGAAGGTCCAGAAGCGCCCTTGGACTCAGAAGAAGAACCCCCTTATCAACAAGGCTGTTCTCTTCCGCCTGAACCCCTACGCGAAGACCGTCCGTCGCCAGGAGATCCGTAAGTTTTCCTTGTTTATCTATATTGTATGCTCCCCTAACGTCCCGATAGTCAAACAAGAGCGCCTGAAGAAGAAGAACGCCAAGAAGCCCACTGCACCCAAGGCTGCTGGCGAGGCTTTCCTCACCCAGATCTTTGCACCTTAAAAAGTTGTTGTTGTGTGATACGCTGGAGTAGGAGTAGGAATAGGATTATGCTTGTTGTTGACTTTACGCTACATATGCCATGCCTCATGCCTTCGTCCATGCGTGTTATTGAGAGATGCGCGTATTATGTAAGAAGTTGTGACATAAGCCACTCGGAGTGATGCTCTCCAAGTTATCGACTGCACTGACCGCAGTTTCTTGTTTGAACGATGTCGGTGCTTGCGCCCATCATCTGCGATAATGGCACTGGCTATTCAAAAGTCGGGTATGCTACTAGTAATCTTTGTTATCTATCTAATACTAATCTCGATACAGATTCGCGGGCAACTCTGATCCATCCTTGTACGTAGCTTTCAAGTGCTTACCAGTACTGACTTCCACTAACGCCACGTCCACACAGTGTATTCCCCACCGCCATCGCCACCCGCGGCGGCTCCAATACACAAAGCAGCCGCGGCCCCCCGATCCCCTCAAAGCCTGGCAACCTCGCGTCAAAGCGCGGCATCGAGGACCTCGACTTCTTCATCGGCGACGAGGCCCTTGCTAATGCCAAGACGCCAGGATATGGCGTGCACTATCCTATCCGACATGGTATGATCGATAATTGGGACCATATGGAGCGCTATTGGGAACAGACGATCTTTAAGTATCTCAGGGCGGAGCCGGAGGACCATTATTTCTTACTCGTGCGTGATTGCTGCCATCTGGGGCTGGGGACATTGACTCAAGATTGTGTACAGACTGAACCCCCGCTCAACCCGCCGGAGAATCGAGAACAGACGGCAGAGATCTTCTTCGAGTCGTTCAATATCAAGGGCTTGTACATCGCAGTGCAGGCCGTGCTCGCCCTCGCCGCATCCTGGACTTCGAACCGCGTCACGGACCGCACGCTCACGGGCACCGTCATCGATTCCGGAGACGGTGTGACGCACGTCATCCCCTGCGCAGAGGGATATGTGATCGGAAGCGCGATTAAACATATCCCCATCGCTGGACGCGATATCTCGCAGTTCGTGCTGAATCTCCTGAGGGAGAGAGGGGAAATGGCGACGGTCCCGCCTGAGGATCAGTTGAGGGTGGCGAGTAGGGTCAAGGAGAATTATAGTTATGTTTGTCAGGATATCGTCAGGGAGTTTAGGAAGTATGATGAGGATCCTCTCAAGCATTTTGAGAGGTATGAGGGGGAGCATTCGGTTACCGGGAGGGTGTGTGGTTTGCCTTGTCTAACTATGGTGACGACTGACACTACTTTGCAGAAATATGGCATTGATGTGGGGTATGAGAGGTTCCTCGCCCCCGAGATATTCTTCAACCCCGAGATATACTCCTCCGACTTCCTCACGCCCCTCCCCGATATCGTCGACGACGTCATCCAGCAGTCGCCCATCGATGTCCGTCGTGGTTTGTACAAGGTGTGTCTGTTGTGCCCCCGTCTAGTGATTGTCACTGATCGACTTCACAGAACATCGTGCTGTCGGGCGGCTCGACCATGTTCCAGCACTTTGGGAACCGCCTGAAGCGAGACCTTAAGCAGCTGGTGGACCGCAGGCTTGATGCCAGTGTGCTTGCGAGCGGGAGCACGCAGAAGGTGTGTGCTGTTGCGTTGTGTTCGTTCGTTCTGGGATCGAGGTTGATGGGTGCTTGCAGTCGACTGGTGTGGAGGTTGATGTTATTTCGCATAAGCGCCAAAGGTGCGTGTTTAAAGCGTTGTCTTGGACGTAACTGACATCGTCGCTCGTTGTAGATACGCGGTCTGGTACGGCGGATCGCTCTTGGCGTCTTTGGTATGTCTTTCATTGAGGGTGGCTTGAATGTTGCTGATGTACTTTTCGTCGCAGCCCGACTTTTACACGTCGTGCCACACAAAGGCGCAGTATGATGAGATTGGGCCGAGCATTTGCAGACGTTACCAGATCTTTGGAAGCGCGACGTAGATTTGGATACGGATGTTTTGTATGGTTTGAAATGAAGAACGTATACGAGTTCTACGATGTATTGGCACTGTTGGGTTCCTAGAGTTCATTGTCCATGAGCATGTTGGAGGCCTGTTGGGCACCAAGAGCGCAATTCCTGACTGATAGTGATAGATTATCCCCTGCTTTTTCGGAGGCGTATACTTTTTGGTGAAGCTCCTTGAGTTGAGAGATCTTTTTTGTGTGTGGTAGGGTGAAGCAAAATCGATGTACTTCAAGTTGCACTACAAGAAAGATCTTATCTAATCTGGCCTACTGGAATTTCAACACTTTCACCAACTTTTTTTTTTGCTTGTCAATGTCAATGATGTATTTTGTGCCCCGGTCACCAAAAGGTTCAACAGCAGTTATACACGATGTTACGCTCTATGTCAGTGCATACCTTGTAAATGTGGAGGTTGCGAGGACTGACAGTGGCACTCGAAATTAACTAGTGGTGCCAGGAAATCAACGACGTCGCCGTCGCACGAAAGGAGTGGCCATATATATAGATGCACCGATTGACGCCAATAGGCGTCTGCCAGACTCGTGGCCTCATGATTGCTGTGTTCACATCTGCTGTGATTTTATACGAACGTCCTGTGTTACGTCGAGATGCCCTGGACCAGGAAGAATAAGAGCGCCATTTCCTCAACACCTCCTCAATCTCGAACTCCTAGGCCAGTAGACAACGACGCCAATGGATCTGCAGGACTCTCTCCGCAGCGCGCAGAGTTACGGCACCGCCTCTCCAATATCATGAACAAGATCATGCCTTCGCGCACACCTCGAGTCAAAACTCCAGAGCTGTCAAGAGACAAAGCAAGGGTGCCGCAGTACGTAGCGTCCCTGCTGATCGCAGCCGTTTGTTCAGTAATTATTTGCGTTGCGGGAATCTTGCTAGGCAACAAGGTCCAAGCGCAAGTTCGTCAGTACCTGAGTACCTCGAGAATGGGAACTCGACCCGGACTTCTTCATGGCGCTTTTGGCCTGGGACCGTGACCACCCTGAAAGTACTCTTATGGATGTTCTGCGTAAAGTCAGCGTTGTCATTGAGAAGGTAGAGCCTTGGATGAACATCATACCTGATGCACCTTTCCCGGCCTAGACCTTGGTGAAAGGGTTGGCCCAGGTCATCAAGCTCGGCGCGGTAGGCCCATGCAACACGAATTCTACCTCTTTCTGACGTTTGCCTTCTTAGGATCTCTCAAGCGCGGACTCAAAGCTCCGAGACTTTGCTTTCAGTGTCGTGCAGTGGATCACAGATCTCAAGTCAAAGATAGAATCTTTCGGCAATGAAGAGTTCGCAAAGGTTGCATGGGAGAACCTCGCGAAAGTTCGGTATGTATACATATCGTGCTTTGCATCTGACTTCTGAAAAGACCTTTCTCAGCGAAATCGTTGACAAGATATGTGAGTGGGCACAGTCGCGATTGGTACGTCACAGACCTAGAACCTTACGTGAACTGACTATTTTACTTTCAAGGCCGACAAGCGATGGTCGAAGTTTGATATGGACAACAATATTGCTCAATTCGAGATGTTGGTCCAAAAAGCCCAACAAACATTCACCGTGAGCACTGAGATTCAAGCAATTATCCAACGGCTTCTCTCTTCTCATGCCATTACTTAGGAACTGTCCCTTCTAACGATAACGGGAGATATCAGCATGTTGCAGAACACGTTGGAAGAGATACAAAAGGCGCATAAGCAGCAGGAGGCAGGCGTTCTCCGTACCGAGCCTCTTTAGTAGATTTACTGATTCACTCACAGGAAGAGATAGTCGCCGAGAAAGCTCGAAGAGAAGTCCTACGTCGGGAGCTCGATCCTCATACTGCATCGCAGTCAACCTATGATCAGCAAGGGAAGCTCCCCTGCGATCCGGACTCGCGCGCAGAGGTTTTGGAAACTATTCGATGTTGGATCCACGACCATTCTGAGAAGTCACAGAACTTCCTCTGGCTCACTGGCGATCCCGGATCCGGCAAGTCTGCGATTACCGCTACTATTGCCCGAGAAGGCAAAGTTGGAAAGTTTCTTTGGGCCCAATTCTTCATCAATCGCAATCTGGAACACACGACGAACCCAAACATGTATTTCCCTACCATCGCTCGCCAACTCTCTGACAATTCCACAATAGTCGAACATCATGTTCACGACACTGTTGTAAAGGCCCCCACCCTTGCTGATCAGATGTCAACGGACCAGGCGGCAAAACTGTTCATTGGGCCATTGCCAAGGCCTCGGGCGTCAACTCAAAAAGACCTGTGCTTGTGGTTATAGATGGCCTAGACGAGACTAATAACACGCAACTTTATGACACTGCGACAATCTTTTCACATCTCTTCAAACAGATTTCTGGCCACCCCAACGCCAAAATTCTGATAGCCAGCCGCACCGAGCATGACGTACACACACCATTCACCGAAACCTTGACCATTGAGCATGTCAAACGAGTTCATCTTGACACAGAAGGCTCTCGCGCAGAAGTTGGACTCTTCATCAGGAACCGACTTAACAAGATCGCTCTTAAACATGGTCTTGATCCTAGAATGTGGCCAGGCAAGGAGCGTGAAGAGGGGCTTGTGGTGAAAGCCGCAGGGCTGTACATCTGGGCAGTCACCGTTACGAAGTTTCTGGATACGCGGCTCAAGAAACAAGGAAGAGAGAACCCTCATGGTGTAATTGACCAGCTGAAGCTGCCAGACAAGGCAGATATCAACGTGCTTTACCAACGAATCCTTCATGTAACATATGACGATGACCAGGACGAGCCCACCGAGTGGGACCTGGAGATCTTTCGCCGTATAATGGGCACCATCGTGGTTTCTCGGGAGCCGCTGGAGGTTGCTCAGCTTGATGAACTACTTGACTTGCGCGGCCCACCCTCCGGCCCCTATCCTGCTGACGTCCAGCATTTTGTCCAGCTCTTCCGGACAGTTCTTGTCGCTGGGATGGACAGTGTCACAGACAAAACCTTTGTTCGACTTCACAAGTCATTCTTCGAATTTATCACAATCAACGCTGAAGAGCGGTTTCGGGTCGACTTGGAAGCGGCTAATGCAGAGATGGTTTTGTGTTGCCTCCAGCACCTGGCCAAATCATATGCTGTTGTCACATCCACTCAGTTTGCATCCACAGCATCAGATGTGAAGACCCTATCGTATTCCACTCGATACGCGCTTCGTTTCGGTTTATCCCACCTCCCCCGGCATAATGGTCAAACCTTAGGGATAATTCTTGATGACCCTGCTATAACACGGGCCCAGTTTTATGATTCGATCTCTCGTGGCTCGAACATGCCTGTTGGTATACACCTGTCTCATGATCCCAGTTTCATAACTACCTCTCTCCACACTCATTCGCTCGTTTGGAACATTGACAACGGATCTTCAACAACACCTGTCGCCGCGGCCATACACTGTCATAACCCAAGCCACATGCTCCTCTCACCGGATGGAAGATACATCGGATGGGCGGGGCGGGGCGGGCGGGGCGGGCGATGGTTGGTTGGTTGGACGCACATGCATTCAGACCCACACAACCATCGGGAAGAGCAGATCTCACAATATTTAACGGAGGCTCCTTTTCTCTTGACGGGACCACATATGCTTCAACGGACGACGGTTTGATCAGTTTATGGGATATCTGCACAGGGAAGGAAATCATGTCATTTCGGCGACCCCAGCGCACTTCCCCGATACTCGCCTTTACTTTCAACGGAAGTCACGGAATTCTGGCCAATGGCGATGGTTTACACATTTGGAATACCAAGAGCAAGTGCGTAGAGCGGCGGATTGATGTACAGCTGTTTCACAACATCTCGCTGCTGCCAGACGGGTCACAGATGGTATTCTCCACTTCTGCTGACCATGACTTGATTCCAAGGGATCATAACACTGGTAGGCCGATTGGGGAGCCTTCCAAAGCATACACCGACAACGATATCTTATCGGTTGCCTTTTGCCCAAACTTCAAATATATGACATCATTTTCTGACATTTCGGATAACCTCATGTGCCTATGGGATGTCGAGACACATCAACTGCTGTATGCCCACAAAATCCCCGGGGATGGTTTTGTGACATTCTCACGAGACGGAAGATATCTGTTCATACTTTCATTTTTGGATGATAGAAGTTTGGAGGTTTGGTTCTGGCATATACCATTGCGGCGCGCTCTAGCTGACGTGTCATTACCTTTCCTCAAGCCTTACTATATACCATTGGCGGTATGTACATGATCCGTGGATGTGATTAGCCCATAACTCAATCCCAATATCAGCAGGATGTCAGGGGGTTTGCAGTATACAAACCCACTGCATCGATCTCCCCAGATGGACAGCAGATTATTATGTTCGATCCACTTATTTCCAAACGAGGCTCTGTCAAGATATGGAATATCTCAACCTCCGCCCTCCATATTGAAAACAGCTTCATTGCAAAGTGGAGCGCCATTTCCACTCCAAAGGGAAATCTGTTCGTTTCCGCAGGCTCTGATCACTCCTTATTCCTTTCAAAACTCGATTCTGTGAGGTCTGGTGGCTGCCTTTTGCCACGAGACAATCCTCATGTTTCGGTGTGCTCTGTGGTATTTTCTCTAGACGAACAATGGGTTGCCGGTGCTTGTGAGGATGGCTTGATCCATCTTTGGAACGCAGAGGACTCTACTCTTGTTGCCACCTATCATCACAACCTTTCATCGGGGTTTCCGTCTTTGTCTTTCACTCAAGACGGCACAGGCATTCTAGTGAAGGCTGGCGCCTCCAAATACCTTTTGACCCTTCGGAACGAAAATCGACTCATTCCGTCCGGCGACGTCTTGTCCACCCAAGGGGCGTTGACTGCGCTTTGGAAAGATACCTCCGCGACGCCACATGTGTATAGTCATTCGCGCAATCGCCGGCTTCGAAACGTGAGGTGGTTCCCTGCTAATTCTGATGAGGTTTTATGGGCGTGTGTTGACAATCATATCATTAGAGCGGGGAGAGATGGGAAGTTCGTGATTATGCCGGTCAATGTGTGAACACTGAAGATTCGGTTCGTGTTCTCATATCATTACTTTTATCACATTTTGTTGACAAGGTCGTTGGATTATAGTACTAAGTATGCATCATTGCTGTCACAGTGTAGATTATGGAATGCGGACAACGATTTTCCTTTATCTTGCGCTGGTATTAGGGTCTGGAAGTCCTGCATGAAGCGCGCAGCGCAATGAGTATACTACTTATGCCATCTACGGCCCTTCCTCCCAATCGTCTGGCATAGCCCGAGCATATATTGCCGTGGTGTTTTCTCCAGATGGTCGACGGGTTGCCGGTGTCTGTGAGGATGGGTCGATCCATCTTTGGAACGCGGAGGGCTGTGAGTACCTTTAATTTATCTTACTCAGCGAGCTTTCAATCATTGGAGAGGCGTCGACTGCGCTTGGTGAATACATCCGCGATCGTGACGCCATATGTGTACAATCACTCAGGGTGCAACCCGGTTTCGAAATGTTCGGTGGGTTTCCGCTGATTCTGACGAGGTTTTATGGGCAAATGTTAATGATCATATTGTTGAAGCTGGGAGAGATGGGAAGTTTGTGATTGTGGCTGGTCAATGCTAGTTCGTGAAGAATGGGTTCGTGTTCTCATATAACTTTTATACCATTCAAAACGTGATCAAAATGCGTATTCGCTCGTTCTCAAACTACTATATGCCTCGTTCCTTGACCACTCCATCTCAATATATGAACTGTGGGCAACGATTCCTTCTTGCACCAGGATCAGGCCTCAGGGGTACGAAAGTCAAGCACATCAGCGGGGCCCCCTTGGCGTCTTCGGTACAACTCTGGTATGTAGGTAAATGAATCCAATGGCTTGATACTTCCGCGTTAGCCTTATGCTACAAGAAGGTACACGTGCGATGAGATTGGGCAACAGAGGAACCTTGACAGCACGACGTAGATACTGATTTTTTATGGTAGTGAAGAGACTTTGCCGAGCTCCACAAAGTTTATTGCGACTCCTGTTGACTTTGAGCTTGATACGAGGTCTAGACTGTGTAATGGTGCAAGGACGGCTCGTTGCAAAGAACAGGGCCTAAAATAGGCAAGAGCAAGACTAAATTTGGTGACAGGGAACACGTTTTGGAAGTTCATTTTACGTCGCCACTCTGTAAGCGAACTAGATAAATTAGCAGTATGACTTGGAATTTGAACTCACCCTTTCCCCACCATGCGCCTCTCTTTCCTCGTTGCGAGTTTATGTTTGCTCGCTGCCCACGGCCATCCCGCCAAATTCGCTCCTTTTGTCTCAATCCCTCTTCAACCTGTTCCTCGTAATGACCAATTACCTCCCGCCGTCGTTCATCAGCAACACGCTAACCGCGCTATCCGCCGTCTTGACAACATGGTCCGCTCTCCCAACCCTGTCTCCGACGACGAGCTCCTCCGCAACCTCGCTCGCAGCGCCGCCGCCGTTCCGCCCCATATCCAGAAACGCTACTTCAACGCTGGCCTCGACTACCTCTCCCGCCTAGCCGCCCATTACAAGCACAAGGCCGCGACAGACGGAGCGTCCCAGAGCTTTGCTATCGATGGCCAGGACGCGGCCGCGGAGGACTCGAACGTCAAGGACAATGTCACCCCCGCCAAACCGCCCACGTTCATCCACACCGTTGGACTTGATATCCAGTACGTGGTTTCATGGCGTTTACGTACTTTGACTGACTCTTACGCGTAGGGGCAAGGATCTTGGCTGTACGTCGCGTCGTCTTTGTATACTACTGCCCATCAACTCATTCTCCGTACAGACCTCGGCACTGTCCTAATAGGCACCCCACCCCGCAAATTTGAACTCCTCATGGACTCGGGCTCCGCAGACCTCTGGGTTGGCGCAGAGGGCTGCAAGCCCGATGACCCTTTCGATGACCAGGAGGATTGTGTACGAGATCTGATTGTGTATATCGACGCCACAGACTGACCCGCATGACTTATCTAGGGAACACACAACTTCCTCGGAAACAGCTCGAGCTCTACCTTCAAAGACACCAAGAAACCGTGGGAGATCCAGTATGGAACAGGCGCCGTCTCGGGCACCATCGTCACCGACACAATCTCCATCGCTGGGCTCAAGCTCCCTAAGCATACCTTTGGCGTCGCGAAAAAGGAGAGCGCCGAGTTCACGCCGTGCGTACTTAATTAACCCATGCGTGTCTTTCGCTAATATACCGCGTTGATAGCGACTACATCCCCTTTGATGGCCTCCTCGGACTTGCCAAAAAGCTCATCTCGCGCCAGAACGTCACCACCGTCCTCGGCGCCCTCGTTGCCTCCAAAAACATCGCCTCCCCCATCGCGTCCTACCACATCCCGCGCCTCGCAGACGGGAAGAACAACAACAAAGGCGAACTGACCCTCGGCGCGCTCAATCCCGCACGGTACGACCCCAAGACCCTCGTCAGCGTCCCCAATATCAACCCCCTTGGCTTCTGGGAGGCTAAAATCGACAAGGTCGTCGTCGGGTCTAAAACGCTAAACCTGAAGGGCCGCACGGCCATACTCGATACTGGCACCACGCTCCTGGTGGCACCGCAACAGGATGTGGATGCTATGCACAAGTATATCAAGGGCGCGGAATGGCATAATGATACGCTGTATTGGACAGTGCCGTGTGTAGTGCCGAAGCAAGCGGGGCCGGTCATGAAGCTTGCGTTTGGAGGGAGGGCGTTTGAGATTGATGCGAGGGATTTACCGTTTTTGCCGGTCGATGAGGCGGATCCTACTGGGAAATGTGTGTCGGGTATTTCGGTGGGTAGTGTCGGGGGCCCGGAACAGTGGTTGGTGAGTGCATTTGTGTAAGTTTTGGGTGGGCGGTGTGCTGATGGGTGACTGTAGGTTGGAGATGTGTTCTTGAAGAATGTGTATATGAGCACAAATGAGGAGACGGATAGGATCTCGTTCGCCAACCTCAGAAACTAGCCCCGCTCTTGCCTTTGTCCCCCCCCCCGCCTTTTCGCATTCTTGACTCTTGACTCTTGGATCCTCGAACCCTTTCCTTTTTTTGAACTCGATATTCATTTCTCAAACGACACTTGCTAACGCTATTATTACGTACATGCACACGGACATGGATACACGCTCATATTCCTACTTATCTAACTATTGCCCTACACCCCATCATCGTCATTGCCCTTCTTACCCACATCATATCCTTACAAATACAATGTCTGGCACATACCCGCACCATACATGTCTGGCACACACAACGCACACACCTTTTCCAGTCACGCATGGTCGTTTTTGAACTTTCTCCTGGCTTGTCCAATTGGTATGAATATATGCATTATTCTGGCTATACCTTTATCGATTAGTCCGTCTTTGTTCCGGTGTGGATATGGTAATTTGCGACGAGGGTGGACGCTAGGAGAGCCTTGGCCCTTGGGTATGAACAAATGTGTTCATAGGTGGCCGTCATAGGATTAGAGAGAAATTAAATTAAAACTGAACATGTCTTCCTCGGTTATTTACCGGGGCTCAAACGACGAAGACCGCATTGCAGCGAGAGGTCTACTCCACGTTGTCCGAGCGCCCTCGAGGCCCGTAGAGGAGAAAAGGACGATTTACAGATTGGATAATGTTGCGTCAAAGTAACCCTTGAACGGGGATTCCAACCCATCAAACCGACGCCGGATATCATTGAACATCGTCTGAATTTCCACCTTATAAGGACTCAGGAGCGCCCGAGATATAATCACAGGCAAGTAGCGAAAGGGCTCCTAATGGCCTAACGCACTTCGAATCCGAGTCCTTCATCCAGCACTCGCAAAGGTCACTAAAGGCTTTGTCAACTTTATTTAGGTCAGGACCCTCGGCGTGGAACGCGAACGTGGACGAGATCAGCCTGAAATATACTGGTTTTTGTATCTGAAGACGCCGTTTTCAGAGATCCTAGTAAATTGAGGTGTCATATTTCTGCGACGTAAAGGGTGAGGGCCTCCGAGTTGGTGCATATTCTGAGGAGGGAAAGATCCACCATGCGTGCGACAGTAGAAGGGCGTTGGATGTATTTGTAGCTAAGTATCGCAAATACCGTTTGCAACGGCGAACAGGGGAGAAAGAACGTGGTCGATCTGTGAGCCTGAGCCGGCATACAAGTCCAAAGTCTCCACCTGGGGGAGATACATGTGGTTTCTTCATGATCTGAAGCAACGACATGGTGCCTGGAATTTGCGCGGCGTTGATTCCGGACGCAGCTTGGAAGTTGGTCTCGACGTTCCCGTCACCTACAAGAAGTCAATGATTGGATTCAAGTAACAGATGCGGTAGAAAGAAGCATATTTACCAGCGCGAGGCTTCTTGGGGTCCGCACCTTTGCCGGCTAACCAGGATAGTTTGTCTTGAATGGGAGTCATGACGGTAAAGCCCAGGTCCTTCAAAGTTCAGGCCGAGGCGAGTAGATTCGAACAGTTCCTAATCGCTAAAGGGTTTTCCGATTTTTGACTTCATTCTGGCGCAGCCAAAAGGCCCGACCAAACGAGCGATACAAAGTTTACCTTCGTCTCCAACCACCGATCAATATATGGCGAATCTAATCATGGAATTGAATGAGATAAGATAATAACTTTTTGTTCCATCACTCTGATTCCTCAGAGTCACCCATCTTGACTTCGTTCAAACTTTTTCCTCCTTCATTGCTTCTTTGTAAAATTATTTCCTAGATCGCTATGGCGCAAAACACAACTCTATTCCCTGCCATTGGATCACTTGCTGTCAAAGCCGACGAGTCTGTCGATGTCCCAGAGTCAAAAGCTGACGATGTTGAGGACAAAGCCGTCCAAGAGGTTGACTCTCTGTGTATGAACTGTCGAGAACAGGTCAGCACCATCTCAACCACGATCTTCTGGCCCTCTCCTCTGAACCATCCCAGTAGGGTGTTACTCGCCTCATGCTCACGTCAATCCCATATTTCCGTGAAGTCATCGTCATGTCGTTCCGTTGTGAACACTGCGGAACATCGAACAACGAGATCCAGTCTGCTGGGACTATACAAGGTACGGCGCTTTGCTTTCTAATTGAGTTTATATCTGAAGACACAGTAGAGGAGGGAACAATCTATACTGCACGAATTCTAGCTCGATCTGACCTCGACCGCCAAATCGTCCGATCACCAAGCTGCGAGATCATCATCCCAGAACTTGATCTGACTCTGCCGCCAACATCGAGAGGGCAACTGACTACTGTTGAGGGCCTTATCCGTGACGTCTACGCAGATCTCAGTATGGATCAACCCCTACGACGGATTCAGGATCCAGAAGGCTTTAGCACAATTCAAGGCCTTCTTGACAAGCTCAAAGCTATACTCGGAGACGAGGATGACGAGGACGAGGATAAGGATGAGAGCAAAACCGGAGAGGTGACGACGGTGAAGGCAGCCGACAAAGACGTGCCACTGCCAACTTTCACCCTTAAATTGGACGATCCAGCAGGTAACTCTTGGATCGAGTTCTTGGGCAGCATGGGGGATCCCAAGTGGAATATGCGGCAATATCGCCGCACATTAGAACAAAATGTGGCTCTTGGTCTAGTTTCGGGCGACGATGCGGCGTCAGCTGCTGGGAACTTGATTACTGTGAAAGAGGGAGACGAGATAACCACCGACGCTGTGACAGATGACGAAGTTTTCGTTTTCCATGGCCACTGTTCAAGTTGTGGGCATCCCTTGGACACGATGATGAAGAAAGTCACGATTCCTTACTTTAAAGTTTGTTCTTAGTTGGATTTCTGCCGCGATCGCTTGACCAACATTCTCGTGCAGGATATTCTTATCATGTCTACTAACTGCGACCGGTGTGGATACCGCGACAACGAAGTGAAATCCGGGTCGGCGATATCCGAGAAGGGAAAGAGAATCATACTCAAAGTGGAGGACCGCGAAGATTTGAGCCGCGATATTCTCAAGGTGTGTTATCCCCACCCCCGCCGCATCTCTCATATGCAATGATTCCCATCAGAGCGAGACAGCAGGTCTCAGTATCCCCGAAATCGACCTAGTGCTCCAGCACGGCACTCTCGGCGGCCGCTTCACGACCCTTGAGGGCATCCTAAATCAGGTCTACGAAGAGCTTTCGGACAAGGTCTTTGCCCAAGGCGATGCGTCCCAGCCGACCGACAGGGTTGACTTCGAGACGTTCCTAAAGAACCTGAAAGAGGCGAGTTACATGCATTGTCCAGAGGCGCAGATTTGTTGTCTGAACTGCATTCTAGGTCAAGAACGCCGAACGGCCGTTCACTGTGATCCTCGATGACCCCCTCGCAAACTCCTATGTACAGAACCTCTACGCTCCTGACCCTGATCCCAACATGTCAATTGAAACCTATGACCGGACATGGGAACAGAATGAAGAACTTGGGCTCAACGACATCAAGGTTGAAGGGTATGAGTCTGATGCTCGGAAAGAGGCGGAAACCCTAGAATCAGACGTAGTAGAAGAAGCATCTAAAGAGTAGACTTGGATGTTTGTTCCATGACCTCAGGAATGAATGACTGTTGGTCTTGCGCTCGCATGCTGATTTGATTGTCAATGATCCGACAGATTCTTGTATCGATAAGGATGAGAAAGTACTAAAGCATACCCTTGACAATCCTAACAAGGACCCTTGTCCAGAAGCTCACTTTTCGCTGTCCGCCCATCCAGTCGATAGTATGCATCCTTAGCCCCTGAATTTCGTCCAACAATTGGCTCCTGATAGCCAAAGTGGACGAGGCAACACCCTCGCCTAGTTTTGGACTACCTTTTGCAAGAGTGTCCGGCGAAGAGGGGACGATCATAATGAAAGACAGCTCTGTGTCAATGTGGGCTGAGCGGGAATTCAGATTCGTCGAGCCGAACAGGGTGAGGACTGGGGGAGAGGTGGGAGAGGGAGACAACCATATACCTGGTGGCACGTTGAGGTTGGTGTTGCATTTAGGAGAAAACGGCAGACCTTTGGCGTGATAGGTCCAACCATCCCTTTCCCACTCCGTCAACTGTACTCCCGCACCCACTTTCCATAAGCGACCTGCCTTCTTCACGGCCGACATGAATCGCTGTTCTAGTAGCGTATAGCCTGCTGGTATACGACCCGAGATGCCTTTCGATCCATAGAATCCATTTGCCTGGCCAAATGGTTCATTTATCCATGCTCAAGTTGAAGTTACGAGATAAGCGCACCTTGGGACTTGCAGCAATAACCCTTGTAGACACATCGCTTGACAAAACAAGTTTCTGGTACGGCTCATAGAGGCCGAAATAACCACTAGTGAGATCTATTAGGGGCTGATGCCCCATCGCAACTTGCCCATTCAAACTGCGAAAAAGGAGGACCAATGCTGACTCTTCTTCACGGACGTTGAATTGCCCTGCTTGGATTACAGGGAAGAGGACGACGCTATCGGAATCCGCTTTGTTGTTTAATGACAACATGTCCTGCTCAACAGATGCTTCATGTGCCGCACGTTGGGATGATTGGAAAGTGGCCAGCGCCGACTGTGCCTTCTCATGTATCTCATGAGGATGGGTTTGTGGATCGGGCCAGTCGAGAAAGTATCCTTCCTGTTGGTACGAGTGAGGTGCAGGACCGGGGTTTATAGACAACTTGTATGAGAATGTTGATATAGCTCGAAGGAAGCTGAAGCAGTATTGAGCGAGTCGAGGCTGCTTTGCGAAATGTATGTAGCGGTCTTGGCGGTTCGTGAAATAGGACTTGTTTAAATTGGCTCTGTACAATTCGTGAACAAGTAGTTACTTTCCCCACGTCAAAGTCTACACACCCGCTTATGATGACTTCATCGTCAACGCCATAAATTTTGGCATGCCAGGTGCCCCACCCCTCGTTGAATCGTGGGGGCACAAATCTCGCAAGTAGTCCTCGTAAATGTGGACTTCGAAACATTGAAACATTGACGCGATCCGGAAATTCTTCTACTAGAGGTAAGAGTATCTTGGCTGTGGACGAGGCTCCAGGACGAGTTGAGCGGTTCAAGTCCAATTGAAGGTGAAGATGCACAGATGGCTTCTGGGCGAGGGTTTTTCGAATGGTGTCGACCTTCAGAGGACGCCTCAGTGAGAGGATATGGTTATTGACAAGGGGGGACGCACCAACTCAGACTCGGCTGAACCTATGTACAGTGAGGATATGAATATGCGATATTCTGCGCGTCGAATCATGTCCTTTTTGCTTACAATTAGCCAAGTCAGACGAGGCACGCTACCACTTACTAGTAAAAGTGCATAGAACTCTGCTGGTTCCTTCATAACATTGATTTTGCTCGCAGACACCGCGAAAGCTGGTTGAGTTTGTGCGAGTCCCGACGCGACTTGATGGACGGAAGAGTCAATTCTAAATGTTGACCGACATCGTCTGCAGCCTCGTAGTCCGTTATTGGAATCTTTGAGCGTTGCAGCCAAAAAAGTAGACCGAGGCGGACGAGAAGTGGAGGCTGCTAAATGTATTTTCCGAAGAGTCGAGCACGAAACCTGTGTTTCAAAGGTGGTAAAAAGTCGAATAGAAAAGTTTCGTGTGAGACTACCCGCTAACCCAACCATTCGTTTGTAGCCAGCACGCGTTTGAAGTGGAGGATGTTGGAAGAATGATCGGGATTCGGAAAGTCAGTTTATAGTAGATAAAATTAGATTGCATGGCTACTCTTTCCCAACAACCACCAGCTGCTCCAAATCACCTCCTCCGCACACACTCTTCGTCCGTTAACACCGTCTTTGTCTCCCCAGATAATGAGCGTATATACTCAGGGGATGCATCAGGTCTTGTCGTTGTGACCTCTACGCGCTCACTGCGTCCAGTTACCAGTTGGAAGGCACACACCGATTCTTTGTTAGGAGTTGAGGAATGGGGAAACCATGTCATCACGTACGCATTCATATTCGAACTGCGTTTGGATAATCGATTAATATTCTCATAACTTGAAAGCCACGCGAGGGACAATAAACTACACGTTTGGACGCGAGTTGAAGAGCTCCCAGTCTCCTCGCGGGTTGGATCCGTGGCACAGGCTGTAGGTGATCAACCGACTCCGAAGCTATGTTACTCGATGGATGTCAACGCATTGAACTACTGCCGCTTCTCTCTTCTCCCTGACAAGCAAGATCAGGCCCTAGTTGCATTGCCTAACTTGGTGGACTCTACTTCTGTATGTCCAGATTTATCGCATGTGATGTCCCTGCCGTGAACATTGAAGACAGGCAGATATTTGGGCTTTACCCTCGTGCGAACGCATCCACGCAGCAGTCGGACAAGCAGGGAAGACGTCAATATTCAACTCTGACCCAACAGAGAGGTCCAAGACAGGTGTGTGCTTTTGACTTTCAAAACAACAATACGATAATTGACACGTTGTCTCAGGGATAATCATGTCCCTCCACGTTTTCAAGGTTGCTCAGGACACACCCTCGTCATCAAAAGCTGGCAATGAGCTGAGACTATTGTGCGCGTACGAGTCTGGCTCTGTGACGTTGCGGAAGTATGCCAGAGTGGACAAAGTGACGTCCGTTGAAGGGACAGGGTGGGAGACCATATGGGACACGAAAGTGCATGCAGAGACCAGTATGTGCGCTGCTTCTTTATATGTGCTCAGCAATCCTCAACATCGGCACAGTCATGGCTATGCGTGTTTCGAGGAACAACGGCTTTGCGCTGACAGTATCTGCGGATCACCTTATTGGACGATACGATTTGACGGTCTGTCCACGATGTACCTTTACATTGCCGTAATTTTCATGTCAAGATCACCCATAGGATACCGACGTCAATATTGCATGCACACCCCACCGCACTAAACACCCCGGAAACGCGGCAATCGCAATCCACGACGATGGACGTGTTTGTGCCGTTGCAGGCTGGGATGGCAGGTAGGTCCTCTGAGTCGTGTCGATAACTCTGGTTCTCATCACTCACGCTCCCCTAGTATTAGGTTATATGGTACGCGAACGATGAAGCCGCTGGGCACACTCAAGTACCATAAACTTGGATGTCAGGCCGTGGAGTTTGCCCGATCCCTTGACGCAAGTGCGACCGATGATGTGAACCTTGATGGGGCGGAGGATAATCTGAAAAATAATAGCGACGATGACGAAGATATGGGCCAGGGCGAGAAAGCAGAGCGCGCTCGCTGGTTGGTAGTGGGCGGAAAGGATAATCGAGTATCAATATGGTCCTTGATGAGTTTTGCGAGGTCGTGACCAAAGGCTCGTCAGTGTAATTTACGGTCTGGATGTGCTTTTGTACGCAGTCCAATGCCTTTTGCGTGTCAAGACGCGGCGACCTCGGAAAAGTGATGGAGCACATTGAACAGCACAGATTGTGGGATCGAGGCTGTTGCTTGTCCATGTCCACACCCACCCCACTGTGAAATGTTCTATTAATTATTAATAATGACTTCGTCAGAGAATCCTATGGAAAAGAGATAACAAGCGTATCTACGCAACCTTTAGCTTCGCGCAGGACAAGTGTATTTACGCAGTGAGATCATCCACCGTCTCCGCAGCGAGTCCCTCTAGTGATGCCTGTTGATGCCACATGCTATAATATAGGCCTTTCTGCTTGAGCAACTCCTCGTGAGTGCCTTCCTCAAACACGGAACCTTCTTTCATGACGATGATAAGGTCTGAAGTCATGATCAGTAGATATTATCGGATTGATACAAACGTGGTAGACACACCAGACTCGACAACGGTTTTGAGGCGATGGGCGATGAAGATGCTTGTGCGCGCTTTATCAAGCAAAGTACTGTTGATGTTCTTCATCAGGTCTGATTCAGTATGTGCGTCCAGTGCTGATGTCTTCATTGATAATCAGAATAAGCATAAAGATGGAACAGCCGTGAATGCGCACCGCTTCATCAAAGAACAAGATTGGCGGATCCTTCAGCAACACACGGGCAACAGCCAACCTTTGCTTCTCTCCGCCGCTGATCATTAACCCCCGTTCCCCAACCTGGGTCTTATACCCCTCTGGTAGCTTCAAGATAGTGTTGTGCACGTTCGCCCGCATCGCAGCCTCCTTCACCTCCTCATCTCCAGCATCAAGTCTCCCATACCTGATGTTGTGCATAATATCCGAGTGGAAGAGTGGTGTATCTTGTGGAACAACACCAACAGAACGGCGGAGGCTTTCCATACGAACATCATGAATGTCCTGGTCGTCGATGAAGATGCGTCCGGAAGCAGGGTCATAAAATCGATACAGCAGGCGGAAGACAGTCGACTTTCCACATCCGGATGGACCAACAATGGCGACTTTCTTGCCAGCGGGAACGGTGAAAGAGAGGTTACGGAAGATAGGACGATCCGGATGATATCCAAATGTGACATTTTCGAAGCGGATGGACCCGCCGTTTAGGCGAAGAGGAGGTGCATTGGATTTGTCCTAGAGGAATGCTGTGAATGACATCAGGGCCGCTCTGAAGTAAAATACCTGAGGTGGAGGATTTTCTTCGACGAGCTTGAACAAGACTTCCATGTCAAGAAGGTTTTGTCTCAGCTCACGATAAATGGTGCCCAAGAAGTTGAGTGGCAAGGACAGTTGAAAAATCAACTGGTTAACCATTACAAGATCTCCAACAGTCATCGTTCCTGTTTCTCTGTTCATGAATGTTCGGAACGAAGATACGAAAGCCACCTACCCTCGACGACCCCTTGGGCAGCTAAAAACATACACGCCGTTAACGCCGTTGAAAATATCACATTTTGGCCAGAATTCAGGTACGCCAGCGATGTTGTGATTTTGACTGACGAGTTTTCGTATTCTTCAAGGTGCTTGTCGTACTGCGCGATTTCGTATTTTTCATTGTTGAAGTGCTACTGGGGTTCATCAGATCTCCTACAGCAGGATGTCGATTTATCCCACCTTGACGGCTTCAAAGTTGATTAGTGAGTCCACTGACACTGTGGCCGCTTTGTTGTCCGCCTTATTGGCTTCCCGACGGAAACGAGTACTAGCAGAAAGAATCAGCATAGGGTTTACGAGGCTTGCGAATTTGAGACAGACCGCCATGACGTTGTGCGGACAGTGAACCAAGTGTAAGCTGCCATCGTGAGGACAGTTATTGCTGCGAAATCCCAGCCAAACTTGTAAGTCTACAAAAACACATCAGGGTTCACTACGGTTGATAATCCAGGGATTGCCGTACCAGAATACCGCAAACCATAGTGATCTCCAAAGCAGTGGGGACGATGCGGAAGATGATGGCTTGCAGAAGGAAAGTGATGCCTCTTTCGTCAGATGTCAGTGGTGCAAAAGTTTCGCTGCCACGCCCAGCTTACTTGGTACCACGATCGATCGCACGAGTCAAGCCTCCCGTTTGCCGAGAGAGATGGAAACGAAGGTCAAGGTTCAATAGATGCTCGAAAGTCTCTCTCGCAACTTTTCGTATGGCCTTCTGTCCAATGCGAGCGAAAATCGCGTTCAGTAGCTCACCGAAGACAGTGGCACCGACCCGGGCCGCGCCATCTGTTTCGTGTCAGCGTTACTCAACACAGCACGGTCTAAGCTTACATCCAAGAATCAAACTTCCTGCCACAATCCAAACAGCTGAGCTGGCAGTGATATCAACATTTAAGGCGTCAATGACGCCTTTGAATATCAAGGGAACTTGAACATTGAGGACCTGATAAGCATCAGCTTTGATTCGCCCGTGGAACTCTGGGGGCGAACCTTGCCACCGATTAGGAGGCCAAACCCTAGGAGTACCGTTCCTCGGGTCCTCCAGTCATTCTTCGGCCAAACATTGACTAGCAATCGTTTGATGATGGACCAGTCCGTCTTCCTCTGCTCTTTCGAAGTGGGGTCTTTTGGCTTGGTAGCTGCATTCTGTGCAGCACCTTTGGGTGGGGCTGCTGCTGGTGCGTCGGGCTTGGGTGCAAGGTGCTGAAATGTCCGGCGTGGCACAGACGATAGTGTGTCAAACGTCGGCCTGCAACGTTTGCTGTGCGAGATTATTGAAGTTTCTCCAGCAGCCCATCTTGAGAGGTGTATTCTACGAGCATTCCAGCGCGAACGTGAAGCAATTTGTGCCTCGAATACTGTCAAGTGTTTTGTGGTCCGTGAAGCTCGAACTCGAACAGCAGAACCAAGCATTGTCAGTACCGCGCCCAGTAGCAGCTATTCAGCTGCGCGACCGTTGGACAAGGAAAGGCAATGCGGGTGTTGTCAACGGTCGTCTGCAGAAGTTCAACTGCACCTATGAGGACACATGGCGCGATCGGCCATCTTATCTGATAAACCTCGATCATGTGAATCTATTATGTGCACTGCCACTTGTTGACCCGTCATGGCTTCTAGTCGTCCTGGCCCTCGTCGCGCCGCTGCACCAACTCAACTTGCGCCGCAGCCGAAGCCCACAATTTCAGTTGAGGAATGGGAGGCAAGAGCACCTTTGGGTGATCTCGAAGCTCGAAGTATTGCCGACATCAAAACAGCCAGCGAGCAAATCCCGTGGCCATCTTTACCATCGACTCCTCTTGCCCTTCAGCGTAACAAACCTGTGGCAGGTTCACGTCCCGATACACCTCTGTCTGGCTCAGCTTCCGCGCGCTCAGCTACTCATGCCCTGCACCCGAAACAGTCCATTCAAACGCCTCAACAATTCTATGACTGGTTTGCCTTGATCGATAGGTCAGTTGCTCACAGCCAAGAGTCTCACTTTCGTGCCCATGTCGCGAACGTGTCTGAGCATCTGAACGCGTGTGACTCGCTTATGGAAAATATTGATTTGGTGGACCGAGAAGTGGACGGAATGTTGGATGGATGGAGAGGTGTGGAAGAAGGTGGAAAGAATCTGAAGGATGCTTGCGAGAAGTTGTTGGAAGAACGGGTACGCGTTTTCATGCTTTTATACAGCTAAGTTACTTACTCAGTTCCAGGATAAGCTTCTGGAACTAACGGAGGAAATTGGCATCCGCTTGGAATACTTCCAGGAGCTCGAGCATGCGACCAGGATGCTCAATCATCCCGGAGAGTCTCTCGTCCTTCAGACCGACTTTCTTTACATGGTAGAGCGCGTCGACATCTGTATCGACTACCTCAAATCGCATGTTCGTGACACATGTTACTCTTCCATGTCCTTTGTTTGACATGGCTCAACTAGCGCCACTTCCGCGAAGCAGAGATATACCTCTTCAGATATCAACAATGCATGACGAGAGCTATGACCCTTATCAAAATGTATTTTGTTGGATCTCTTCGAGCTCTGTCGGTCGATGTCTCGAAGCGGTTGTACGAAAAGGTAACATCGGCGTATCTCTCCTTCGCTTCCATTGATGAGAACACCCTATTAGGATGTCTCGCCCACCGCTCAGATGCATCTTCTTTACACACGCTTCAAAACGGTGTCGACTCAGCTCCTTCCTTTGTTGAGCGAGTTGGAACGCCGTGCACGTTCTCATCCCCAGGAACTTTCCGCGCTTCTCGACGAGTGTCATACGGCATATTTTTCGGCGCGCAAGTCCTTGCTGGTAGGTAGAATCATGGAGGAGATCAAAGGGCTCGACCCGTCAAGGACGGAATTGGTGGAGTTGGTGCGTCTGATACATAGGGCCGTGATTCCGGCTGAAATAAAATAACAATTTTAGACGCGAGCGGGGTGCAGTTATCTAAAGCAACTATGTACCGACGAATTCGAGCTTTATCGCAATTTCTTCACTTCAGGTGAAGAACAGCTATAGTACGTTCTTACCTCATCTTTCGCTCCACCTGACCATAGCTTTCTTGACAGTCAATACTTGGAGACTCTATGCGACTATCTCTATGACGATCTTCGCCCTCGGATACTACATGAGCCCCGGCTGACTGCTCTATGTGAGGTCTGCACGGTCCTACAGGCGCTAATGGTGCTCGATGTCGCGTCAGTCCATGGCGAAGAAGATGACGATGACAGCCCAATACCAAGCAACAATGGCGAGCTCACGGTCGACCTCGATGCGGCTGGTGCTCGTAGAGTTCGCGGTCTTGGAAAACTTCATATTAGCCATCTATTAGAAATGGTCTTGCAAGATGCACAGACGAGGCTATTCTTCAAAGCGCAGTCAGTCATTCAGTCAGATATCAGATACTATGCACCGAGACCAGAAGACCTGGCTTACCCGGATATTCTCGTTGGCAAGCCCATCATCGAAGTGCCTTATGACTTCAACTGACCTTCGTATTCCATCGCAGAAGCACAGAAGCCTGCAATTGGTTCAACGATGCCGGAGAAAGCCAGTATTAGCGAGCTATTCCGATTGCCGTCCATCGAAAAGCAGGACACTTGGTACCCTACACTTCGCAAGACCGTCTGGGTGCTGTCCCAGTTACATGACTTTGTTAAGGTAGAGTCTTCAATGCCATTTTTTGGTTCCCCCAGTAATGTCATCTTTCCTAGCCTGCCATCTTCGAAGACATTGCGCAAGAAGCAATCAATTTATGTCGGCAGTCTCTTGTTGCGGCTGCGGATTTGATTCGTGTCAAAGCTCCAATGGACTCGCAGCTTTTTCTTGCAAGACATTTATTACTTTTGAAGGAAGTGACCCAGAATCTTGACTTGTCTCAGAAAGACACTGAGGGAAGTGGTAACAGTGGCAGAGATTTCGCAGGGATGTCCGGTGAGCAAGTTCTCTACTGGTCAAGCCTTTCTAGAGCTGATATCGGCTAGACACACTGGCTTCAATGCTCAGCAAGACTACATCACTTCTTCCGGATGCCCTTTTCACCTCCCTCGGTATGCCTCGCACGGACGAGAGCATTCAGGAGGCAAAACACGTACGCCCCCATCTCATGAAAGTTGAAACAAGCGTTTGACATTGTTGCCCGTTTCATAGGGCATCGATCACGATCTCCGTCGTGCTTGCGAGGCTGTGATCACTCTTTGTACAGATCCAATCACGCAACCGTTGCATGTCTGGGCAATGACTCCAACTCAGCCCAACGTAGCACACCCCGGGCCCCCGATACCCTCAGTCAGTCGCCACAAACCCTCAGCACATGATATCGTCTCCACGTTTGAGCGCGCTTGCTCGACAGAACTTCGTGCTCATGCTGGTCGAATGCGGCTATATCTTGAAGATTCAAGAACAGTGACTGCACGGGTCCTGCTTGAACATGTCCGTGAGCGTGTTGGGGATGCCTATGAGATATTTTGGGAAGCATCAGGATCTGGGAGTGGAGGCGGGGAACAAGTCATGAGTATTCCTGTTGTTCGAAAGTTGTTGATTGATGTATGCATGTAGAGATGACAGTAATATTTGGAGAGCAGTGTGGGTGGGGCATTTATATTATGCTTGAGCTTGACTTACTAGTCTGTGTAGCTCAGTGGTAGAGCATTGTACTTATGAGAATAACTAATTATTTATGGCATGCAAGAGCCCTGAGTTCAATCCTCAGTGTGGGCATGTTTTTGTTCTTAACAGGCAAAGGCCATTGCCATGGCAGGCTCCTAGAACCACCCTCTCATACAGCTTGGAAGGGTTGGCATGCAGACATGTTTTATCCCACTGAAAATTATAATTCAATCTGTTATCTTATTTGTACATACCAAATACAACCACAACAAATAAACTTAACAACCCAACCTTGCTGTAGAGAGGCTGGCAAACTTGCTGTTTGGTGATCTTGGCATAGCCTCCCAGACCCTGCTGTAGGGTTGGAAAGTATTGACATCTTTTCCTTTTCTTTCAACCACTTCAGGCATTGAAATCTGTATACAGAGATACAGGGTAAAATGAAAATTTTGAATGATATCTGAGGATACAGATTAAGATATAGTTAACCTGCTTATAAAGATGCATTTAATAAATATTAAAAATGTTTCTAGACTGTATCTA
>JABCKT010006460.1:0-123182 GCA_018858115.1 Tephrocybe rancida | reverse complement strand
AATCCAAGGACTGAGCCGTAGGCCGTCCTAAGCCTGACACACGGCTTTCCGTAGGCTCGGCTAGCCGCGGCTCGGCCTGGCCGGCTTCAGGCTTTGAGCCGAGCCTGGCACATCACTACGCGCGACGTCCCAGCTTTCTTCGTCCCCGCCACTCCAGTCGAACGGCAACATATTCGATATCCCTCCTCGATCTTTCCAGAGCCTCACCATCAGCAGTTCATTGAGCAAGCTCGGCATGATCCTCAGTATGGTGCTCTTCATAACCATGCGTCATCAGAGTCGAGTTCGTCTAGTGTTGTTGGTGGACAGAGAGCTGGTCACGGCGGCATCGAAGAGCATGGTGATGTCGATCTCACTCAGGGGCTTGGTGGGCTGGCCTAAACACTGAAGGCGGCAAGACGCCACCACAGCTCCCTTCGCCCGCTTCTGGTGCTAGTTCGAGGAATGGTTTTGGTCAGAACCCCCCCGTACGTTTATGTCGTCTCAATTTTGGCTTCACAATATTGACTCCTCTTTTAGATTAACACCAATATCGCCGCCCAATGGCTTTCCCCAGGACTACCTGGAGGAGAGTCTGACGGAGCTCTTTTCAGTGCGAGCTGGCTTCCTTCGATTGTGTTTCCGGCACAAGAGCAATGGACCGGTGTACTTCGTTGAAGTGAGTCGCTTCTACTGCTCTTGTCTGAAACTCTCCTGACATATCGTTTAGTTCGAAGACGTGCCGTATGCCACGAAGGCGTTGAACGAACTGCACGGCGATACCTTGAAGGGCCTCGTCAAGGGTGGCATCCGCCTGTCGTATAGCAAGAACCCGCTTGGTGTTCGTACTCCCACGAGCGCGGGGAGCAACGGCCCCCCCCTGCAGTAACAATAAATGCAGAACCCCGCTGCCATGTTGGCCTCGAATTCTTCCGGGCAAGAATTTCAGTCGCGGATAGACGAGCAGCAGCAATCGCGTGTTCCGCAGATGATTCTTCGTCGTGACATTCCTCTTGCGTCCCTACAACTCACATCAGTCCAAGCCTTCGCTCCTGAGCTCCTAGGGACCTCGCCGCCCCCGCGATTCTTTTCCTCGTCGCCTAATGGGTTCGCTACATCGACAGGGCCAAACCTGACCAATGCATCGAAATTCCCCTCCTCCATGCCAAGATACACGTTCGGCATGCCAACAAACACGAACCATGGCCAGCCCTCGTCATTCTCGCCATTCGGGCTCGAGAATACCCCACCACCACCCCATTCCACCATTACCGACCTTCACCCAGATGGACATCTGGCATCCTCGCATTCCCAGCATTTTCACAACAATTTCGCGCCTGTCACCAATCTAGAAGCTGCTGGGCCGGTCGAAAAGCGCAGCATATCAAAACGAATATCCAGCAAGTTTCAATATCTTATTTCATCTGCACAAACATGAACGCATCACGCACATATATTCTAAATCGCACTTCAACTGCAATTCCGCAATCAACTCTCCGTACTTTCGCCACGCCTGCGTCGCCCCTTCCCTCCATTGCTCGTTCCTTGTTATCCTCGCTGCACTGACCTCACATATTACCCCCGCTTCTGTTGTTCCTTCCGTATTCTCACATCTACCAGTTTTGTTTTGTTAGCGTTTGGGAGACTTCGCCTCGCAGTACCAACTAACTGTCTACTATTATGTATATTATCGAGATACCTTTCATAAATTAATTGAATTCCTTTCCGTACACAAGGCGTGATATTGAGATTGTCTTCAAAAAATCACGACGAGGTTGGAAACTTCGGGTCGAGGCGCTTCACCAATGGTTGATGCGTCTTCGAAATCCTTTTCGTCATCAGACGAGTCGCGAATATGATTATCGATATCATAATCACTGAGCATACCCTCCAAATCCGAATTGTCGGATTCGGATGCTTCTCGTATGCTTTCCTTGTTCATGTAGATATGGATGGATGCTGTGCGTTTATCGGCCCGGCGAACTTCAAACTTTTTTTTGTTCGGCAGCGCTGTGTAGCCCCTCGACCAATAGCCTCCCTAGTAATGACGAGTTTAGTGATATTGCGACGACGATATAATTAGATCCAGTCAACCGAGCACTGCCGAGCCTTGCCGAGGTTCTGATAGTGCGATGAGATAACGCGGGTAGTGGGAGGTACTGGGATGGACAAAATTTAGGTTAGGGTGGTTAGGGTCCTTATAGTTAGGTTAGGTGGGTTATGAATGTTAGATGTAAGTTTGGGTAGTTAGCCTGGGTTAGGAGGGATAATGCCGTCATCACGCTATTGATGTCCCATCAATGCCCCCGCACTAGTGATATCATCTTCTTGCCGCTATCACACTAACACTCAACCGCACTATACTCGTATGTACTCCTCTCGAGTAAGGGACACAGCCCATCAGACTCACATGCCAATTTAAACGCTTTACATGAGCGACATGTCTCTTTTGTCACTCCTCCAACCACCGTACTTACTGTGCATACTCTCGTTGGCCCTGCCAGACCAATTCCTCTGGTACAGCCAATCACCACTGTAGATTCGATCCGTGGGCCTGGGTCCACACCGCCTAGCGAGACAACATCGTTACGGTACTCGACTCTCGAGCAAGCGATATTGCACCTCAATATGACGACCATTGGAAGGTATGGATGCCGCTTTTCCTCGAATTCCTCCCTGATGTTCTTGCAAAAGTTCATCGCCCACCGGTATTCAAGCAGATTCCATCATTGCAGGCACTGTGATAGGGCAATATATTGCTACTGCGCCAACAGGCCAGTCGTCATTCCCATGCTCTTCTTCTTTAATGAAACCTAGATCACAGGCGTTACGGCGCCCCAGGCGTCCCGCTCCATCATGCCGGTCAACACCTCTATTTTCCATGGCCGCGATTCAATTGTGGCTAAGCTCTCCAGCATCATCACTGGACCATCGCCACAACACGTCTGCCTCCTAGGGCCCGGTGGAATGGGAAAAACTTCAACGGCCCTCGCTGTTATGGAACATGCTGACGTCCGCGCCTATTTCACTGATCAGCTCGTTTGGGTCCCGTGCGTCAAAGCGGCATCCCTCTCAATTTTCCTTGATACACTCCACACATCGTTGGGCATCACCACGAAGTCCGTAAATCCCTTGAACGACATTCTCTCGCACCTTGAGGGCTTGTCAGTGCCCATCGTTCTCCTGCTTGACAACTTCGAAACACCATGGAACACGGACGAGTCGGAGGCTGAAGGAGTTCTTCGCAGACTTCGCAAATCGTCTCATGTAACACTCTTTATCACCATGAGGTCATCAACTCCACCGTGTACCGATCTTCCCTGGGTCCACGTCAACTTACGAGCCGTGGATGCCGCTGCCGCTCTTGAAATCTATGTCGAATACCAGCAAAATAGTCGTGATGACCCTGCTCTCCCTCGCCTGCTAGCGCTCATCGGTCATATGCCGCTTGCCATCAAGCTACTGGCCAGGCTTTCATCAGTAACAGGTCTCTCGGCAGAGCAGCTCATCGAGGAGTACAACAAAGAGGGTACTCAGATGTTGGGCCAGGGCCTCGATGCCGAGACTAGCATGGATATTTGTTTGAGCCTATCGGTCTACAGCTCCCGCATGAAGGCTCATCCGAATGCTTTCACCCTCCTCTGTATGCTTTCTATGCTCCCAGTTGGCACATCATACCAGACACTTTCACGATGGTGGGCCAAAGACTTGCCAAATCTGGCAGGTATGCTGGATGTACTCAAAAGCACGTCCCTGGTCGAGGCAACAGGGACCACATTTTTTGTTCTCCCTGTCATCCAACGCTACATCCGTCATCCATCTCGTTTCCTGGATAAGGTCCGTGCATGCATGATAGGATCAGCCTGTTCCTTTTTGAAGGAACATAGCCCCAACAATTACCTCAAATCCAAATCTATCATGGAGTCTCTGTCCTCAGAAAGCAACAATCTCGAGGCGGTGCTCCTGACGGCCACCGCAGATCCACGTATCATCCGACATGGACTCTTGCTATTGGCGCGATACCAGTCTCGTTGTCAACCACGACTAGATGTTATTGAGCATTCCCTCAAGCTTGCCAAAGACATTGATGATAAAATTCTTCAAGCTGATATATATTTCTACCATGGCAAGATTCTCTCCGTTCTGCGTCACTATCGCCGCGCGTTGCATGCCTACACACAAGCACACATTCTATATCAATCTATGTCTGATCGAAGGAGTTCTGTTCACTGCCGCCTAGCACTTGCGGTAATGATGCGCCAGACCCGTATGGAATCTTTCGCCGTACAGGTAGAAAACATTCTTGCCGCACAGGCAGACTGTGAATGGATCGGTGACGATGGTCTTTCTGCACGCTGCCTCGCTGAGCGCGGAGTTTTGTACGCACTCTGTGGTCGCCCAGTTCCCGCTCTGCAATTGCTGATGCAAGCCGAGCCCATCCTTGCTCTTGATGGGCCTTATTTCCATCCAGCTTGCTCCCTGCAAATTTCACGGGTCTACATGTCCATTGAAGACTACGACTCTGCACATCAATGGGCAACGTCTGCCTTTAAAGAACTTGCTAATCGCGGTGCCACTATGGACTATGCCTCCGCCGCATGCGAGCTCGGAAGGCTATACCACAGGTTTGGCAAATATGAAGAGTCTATCAGGCACATGCGTCAGTGTCAGGAGACTTATGCCTCTTTAGGGCAGCCACTCCCTGGCTTTTGTCTGCTCATAATGGGCCTTGCATTGGTGGGGGCAGAAAGAATCACAGATGGCCGCCGAGTGCTTGGTAGGATGCTGCGGATGTTGCCCTCTGAGGAAGGCCTCAGTGATTATATTATCTGCTGGCAATTCATTCTCCACCGTGCTGACAACCAGATGATTGAACCCACCTCTGAGGAAATGGCCGCACTGCGTAGGCGGTATCCGGGCCCAACTATTAATACAATACTCTCACCTTCTTTCTCCATTCATTCGTTACCTACGCTGTTTCGACATGTGTATTAGGGCTTCCCCTTCCGCGTTCTGGATGTGCCATGATGTTGATATATATACCATGCATTGAGCAATATCAACTTACCAGCGCCTTCCAGTTCTACATGGGGAGTGTTCAAAATTTGACTAAATGTGTGAAAGATTGAAAAGACATGTACTGAATGTGAACCTCGCTCTGCGCGTTGGTGCGGGGACAAGGTTCATCTTGTCGTGTGAGTGCCACACATTGAACCCAAAGTATGATGACACTCTTCGGTCATATTTCGGCACCATCTGGATCCAAGTTTCGCAGCCGCGCTACCAATACTTTACAGAGTGATTCAAATTTAGCAATACTTTGTGCAATGTGCGTAACGTTCTCAGCGCAGTGCCACTCATATCCCATCACTACATGTATGTCGCCCCACAATCGCCGAGGGAGATATGGAACATGGTGGCACAGTCGAAGTTAACATTCAAGTTGAAATGTACTGTTTGCAGGGGATGATCATGTATGACATGTCGAGGACGAAAACAACTGTGCTGCCTGAGGACTCAAAAGGGAAGAGTCAGGATAGATAGAGGAGTGAAGGAACGAGACGTACCGTGAACGACCGATTTGGGATCCACCTCACTAGTACGCATACGACTTCCTCGACGACTGAAATTTACCCTGAGGCTCCGAGTCATGCATAAGCAGGCTCGGGTTTGAATCTGACGAAAAGTCTAGGCCGTGGGCATGTGGAGAGATACCAGCGATGTACCTAGGACGGGTTACAAGTTCGTAGCGAAATTGTCGAGGGGCTTCCCGATTGTAGAGGCGATGACAGGCCTGTGTGACTAAGAAAGGATGAAGAGTAAGATTTTCGTGAGGTGGTAATATTGATGGAAGGAGAGGTACAGATCTGACTAGTTTTGCGAATAGAGAGAATAAATCAGCCCCATATTTTCAGTCAGCCTGTCCAGAGAGCAGAGATGGGTTACTGGGTATGACTTGCTTAGCGGATCGGATAGGCTATCAGATGGATCGAGAAACAGAACGCGGTTGAGTCTCGCGCAGGATGGAATGGATGGATGCAGCTTGGGTGTCCGCCAAAAGTCCACAGGCATTTCCAGGTCCCCCCCGCTCGCAGACAAAATTTGCTCTTAATATCAGAAGATTTTGAGTCGGTGAAAGCGTATTCGTGTGGATAACTTCGGTGCCTGGGTGGTCACTATGTTAGTTGTATAGCGTTGATCGGGTAATATGAAGCTACGTTTCTTGAAGATGGGTTTTGGGTGAATCTGAGGCGAGAGACGACAGGCGGGCAAGTGAGCGTGGCGTAGCTGCCAAATGGCTCACTGATTGATGATTGATGATTTAGGTTTTGACTGGGCGCCCTCAAACGTTATCTTTCCAGCTCCGACCGGGGCATGTATAAGAACGCATCGCGTCCCGCATCCCCTCTTGACTCCCAACCACCATCATCCCCGCATATATTGCCCAGGTCTGCTACTGTCGGCGCCATACCACTCCCCTCCCTGTATCATTCGCCCGCCAATTTGCGGTTTCGTCTCACTCTTCGCTAGCCCTCCTGGTTCCTCGTTGGGTATTCGAGAACCCGATTGCCCGTCTAGATCATTCTTCTCTCTAACAGTAAGTGATTCTTCACCGCCTTTCCCCACCTTACTGATGCAACGCGCAGGCGGCAGCATGGAAACGCGTTTGTCGGCCCATAATGCGACTTGAGATACCTGACTCTACGAGGACATCCTCCACACCGCCTTTCCTTGGTTTATCCGCCTCGCGCCCACGGAGCCCAATATTCCTCCTACTCCACATCGCCATCCCGTGCCACACTGAGGAGCCGACGCCTACTCCGGATATTCAAACGCCGGCGTATCCCCATTGAACGCACGTGTCAGATACGAAAGATTGAGGCAGCGCGATCTTGCCAGTCACAGTAATACTTTGTCGCGATCGCGCGTCGCTGTATCAACTATCCGGCACTCTCGAATTCGCTCCAAGAATTGCAAGAACTTGCTCAAGCCGTGGTCAACCCTTGTCGCCTCAACTCGCAGGCTTGTCATCGAACCAATTCACCCGCTACATTCATGTTCTGCGGACCCAGTCTTTCACCCATACTCCCTTAACACCACATCGTAACGTTCTTCATGCTAGAAATGGCGCCGGGGACCTCGCGGAGGATATCACAAGACTCAGTAGTTCGTCATGCGTACTGCGTGCCATCGACGCATGACACCATCTCTCGCTGCAACACTTCGACGCGATGGCGCATATATCTGGATCGATACACAACACAATCCGCTATTTCAATCACAGTCTGGGACGACTTATTCGCTTGGTAGCTTCTTTGATAGAAGTGGGCGGTTGGGTGGGCCAAGAGGCGCTGCGGGTGGAGTGGGCGAGAGAGGGTTAGACGCCGGCTGACGGGCCTTCAATGCGTTGCGTCTTCTCTTTCTTACTCCGTCTTCAATGTCGTCCCTTACTGACATACTACTGAGTCTCGAATTACTTACCGTTTGCGCATCTTACGTACGAGCCCCTGCCGCTACGTACGGTTTCTCTTCTCTTTTCTTTTTCTGCGCCACGGTTGCAGCGTGCCTTCGCCGCTAGCTTTTCCTTTTCTCTTTCCTCCAATAGTCCTTGAACACTTGTGCCGTAGTCGGTATGCCTTTTGCTACTGTTACTTACAGGACTCTATACCCTATAAGGACTTCTGTTTGTTCAAGCTCGAATATAGATTATTCTGCGCTGGTTCAAATGGTGTGCGAAATGAAAAGAATTGCTAGTACATAGAGAAGATACGGATACATATATACGATAGCGAGTAGAGATATTGGTTATAATTGAATCCAGCCTTTCTAGTCAACGACCATTGCTTCACCACTCTCATGTTCTGCCTTGTATAACTCCATGCTCCTCGAAGCATATTGATTTGGGTGCGTGATACTCTCTCCACCGCCAGCACCTTCACCCTTCTTGACGCCGAACTTGTGATGCGTGATCTCAAATACGCGGGTGCACGCGACGTGGTAGTGGCCACCCTTGACCGTCGCCATGATCTCCGGAACGTCGGTTGACGTTAGACCGCTCGAGGAGTATGTCGAGAGCAGAGCCGATTGGAGGTTCTCGGGCGAATAATGTCGATATGGACACCCATATTCCGAGGGACCGGCCGTCAGAAGCTGTTGGCAGCTAGAGGCGAGGGAGGTTATGGTGAGGATTTCAAGGCAGTGATAGCCATAGCGTACCTTTTCGCGGCATAGTTGGCACGCTTGCCCTCAAGACCAAACGAGTGACGGATGTTGTATTTGTAGTCTTTGTTGAATTTGTCGTCCGTTATTCTGTCAAACGACTTTCGCCAGAAGACAATGGCTTCTTCGATCGGCACTCCAAGTACCTGTGAAGAGTCAAACATTGCTTCAAAAACGCAAGAAGAAGAAACAAAAGTGCGTACCTTCAAGAACAATCCGTAGTTCAAGCGCCCGAAGTGCTTTATATGGTGATCGCGTCGTAGGCTGTCGTGCATAGTTCGCATGCACATCGGGAAGTGCTTCTTAGCTAGGTCGTCTACCATTTCTGCTTTGATACCCTCTGCATTCGTCGTTTCGCCAGAACCAACCCATTCGGACGGGACACCAGCCAGGAATCCTTGAGACAGGTTATCGAGAATGGGGAGTATCCGCGTGTCCTCATCTAGTCGTGGCAGAGCACGCGAGGTATTCTACGAGACATATGTCAGCTCGTCAAGGATATGATTAAGATTTGACGAGTACTTCGAGGGCCCGGGTCAACTGCACTTCAAACTCCTGGAAAACGATACTTGACTGCTCTTTCCCAGGAACGTACGCCCAACCCGCCTTCAGAAACACCCGCCTTTTTTCGACAAGATCGGGAACCCGTGTCCACTTCACCTGAGCACACTGTTAGCGAGGTGTTGGCGCAGCGAGTTTAAACTCACCTTGTAGAACTTCTCAGCTTCGAAGGCTTGCTCTCTGATGGACTCATTCTTCGACCCTTGATATGCAGCGAACAGTTCCTTCCGATATTTGGCCTTCTCCGTTGCATCTACCTGTAACATCGTCAGTCATCATTGAAGACCGAGTCAAATTCACCCACGGCAATCCAATTGAAGTCCTTAGAGTTCAGAAAGGTCTCTCTCTCGGTCGTCGCGTCCCCGTCGTATCGCACCCGGAATAGTGTAGATTCAGCCTTGACGAATCGTCGTCTGAGGTCTTCTCTGACATTGATCGAATTAGTAAGTAAACAGTCTTCGCGACACCGAACCCTGCTCACGATCGACAAAACGCCAAGCGCAGTACAAAGTGACCCAAATGGTCTTTCTTGCGCTGTGTATCTCTGTCCACAGTTTTGGCGCTTGTAGCATGCAGTGGGAGGTATTTCAAGCATTGGGCATTCGTCACCGTCTTCGTCTCTTCCCAAGTCCGATTTCGCGCAGCCGATGATTCTATCTCTGCGAGTATCCGTAGGCGATCCAGAGCGCATGTTTCGAACTCCTCGATGGACACATCGTACAGTGGGGGCTGGTCGTAACTGTGGGCAAGTTTGCAACTATGAGCCGCGGTCATCGTTGGTGGTGGTGGGCGTACAAGTTTAGTCTATGTGGGTATTTGAGAGAGCCGTGGTTTGTGACTTGGATTGAGTCTTTGTCGTCTTGGAAGACTTTTCGTTCGTTGGCTTTGAACATCGGGGTAGTATGAGAGAAAGAGCAAAGTCACGAACACGACTTGTCACGCGTCGCGTCACGGATATCTAGCTCACAGGAATATTGATACTGACAGCGAGAAGGTGTTGTATTGGTATGGCAAGTAAATGAATAGCAAGTCTATACAAACAACACGCTGTGTCGAAGGGCATATAGTTCAACACAGAACAGAAAGAAAAGAAAAAGATATATAACATGTAACATGAGAGAGCAAGTACAACAAACCAACCTTCAACACTATCCCGTGTCCCCGTCCTTCGCACCCGTTTCTGAAGGAACGGGCGTCGAAGGAGTCACCGCCGCGAGACTCGTAGCACCAAGCTTGAGCTTGAGCTTCTTGGGTGGATCATCCACATTTTTAGTCCGACCAAAAGCCCCAAAACTGAACTTTTCCTTCTGTGTCCCCAGATCTTGTTTCTTCGCCTTGTGTAGGCGTCCCAAGAGAACGTCATCCTCCTCCTCATCGTCCAGCCGCCGCCGCTTCTCACTCGGCCTCAAAGACTCCAGCGATGCCATCAACCCAGGCGCTGGCGACTGTGGTCTTGATCTGGGCCGGGCTAACGACGCCAAGAGGTCCTCATCGTCGTCCTCTTGACTTACACGTCTAGGCGGTGGTGGTCCTGATGTGGGCATTGGCACTTGGCGGTGTGCCAATTTAGGGCTGGCGGGTATTTCGGGTGACGGAGACCGAGATGAACTGGGCTGCGCCTGCGGTGGAGTGTCCTTCGCCAAGGGGAGAGCTTTGCGCGAGTCGTCATCATCATCGTCCTCGCCGTAATCCACCAACGATCCCAGTACAGGTGTCCGTAAGGGCGGTCTGTAGCCTTTGGTATGGCCTCCAATGGATGACCGCCGTTTCCGTTTGAGGATGCTATGCGCTATAGCGAGTGGTGGAACCTTCGGCCATGATGGGCTGACGACAGGAATAATATCCTCTTCGTCGTCGTCGTCGGCATTGAAATAGCTTTCCTCCTCTGCATCCAGAGCCCGGCTTGGTGGTTGCCAGCCGCGGGCGTCGACGGATCTGCAAGTTGTAATCAGTTACATTGGAGTGTGAAACGAAAGGTACAACATACTTGTCAGAGTTGGTTTCCCCCGGTGGTGGCTCCTTGTTCTGCTTCAATATTTCGACTTGTATCCAAGCAATAAAATGCTCAAAACGTTGGCCACCAAGAGGGCTCCGCGCAAGAGTCCGAAGATCCTCTTCATGTCTTACCCAGCAGAACTTGCCGAGCTCCTTGACCTTATGCTGCATCAAGCTGGTCAGTTGCCTGTGCAATCTTAAAAATAATGTACTGACCACACGTATGAAGTCAAAGTATTCTTGACATGAACAGCTTAAGAGGTTATCTCGCCTTGATTCTTGTATTGTCAAGTCAAGGATCGGTTTCAGCACGTCATGCTTCATGACCTGAGCGTGTGTATTGGGGTTGTTCTGCCGTAGCAGGAGGCGGAATACCCGGAATGAGGCTGGGGATAAAATGAGTTAATAGATCGTGCATTGGAGGGTTAAATACTTACCATGCCGCAGATGTTTGTCCCGCGCCTTGAGGAGGCTGGCAACTCGCACAACGACATTCGTAGACATGAGGTAGAAGTGTATCCGAAAGTGATGCTGCGCTACGAAATTGTACATCAGGTCACTGAGGTAGACATAACGATTTGTCTCCTCTCGAGTCAACGGCAGTAAGGGTTCTAAAGTTTCAATGTTGGGCTTTCGGGGAACATGGGTAACAGCTTTGAAGCTTACCCTTGACGTTCCGCCATTCAGGCAATTCAAATAGTGGCTTGAAGAGAATATTCAAGCAGTCCTTGTAGAAATAGTCCATGTAACGCTCGGTTCCCGGATCGTCCTTCCGCGGTATGCCTTTATTACCACCAAGAGCCTGTCAAAGATAAGGGTTAACCCAATTGCGGACATGCATAAGTAGGTAGATCTTACCGAAGCCTCAGTACCTGCGGCCTGAGCAGCAGCAGCCGCCGCCGCTTCTCCTAGTGGCACATCCATCCACACCTTCAGTGCATCTCCGACCTGACTCTGAACCGCCAACTCCCTACTCTGCGCCAAGATCCTACACGCCATCTCCAGAATTGTCTCCGCCTTATCCGCGCCCTTCCGCCCACCCGCCCGTTCCTTCTCAATCGCCACAACCTGCTTCAGCACGTGTCCGCGCACGCCATTGAGGTCGTGGTCCAGCAGGGCCACGAGTATTTCACCCGCAGCGCTGATCATGGGCTTGTTCACAGGGTCGCGCTCGGGGAGGCTCATCGCCCACTGCACACCGAAGAGTACGCCACGGTCAACTAGTGAGCGGAAAAGCGCCATTCGTGCAGCGACCTGCACATTCTTGCCCATGATGCAGAGTTGTTGCACGAGGATGATGACCTCGCGCCGTAGTTCGAGCTCTTCCTCTGACAGGTTGTCTGGAGGTGCGAAGGCGTAGTGGTCTGGCCGTCTTGGAGGTAGAGGCATAGGGCCAGGAGTTCCTCTGCCATTCATGTGTGGAGACGCGTCGCCGTTTATTTTGGCTTGCTTTGAGTCCACGTCCATCGCGTCTGGGTCACCGGTATTATACCCAGGTAGGGGGTTCCCGTTGTTATCAACGGTAAGCCCAACTATGGGCAACACCTTGTTGTGGGATTTCCTTCCGTTAGTTGTAGGCGGTGGAGAGGTTTCTACTGGGTCTGAGTCGGGCGCCTTCTTGCCATTGGAGCTGGATGGAGTTGGTGGTGGTGCTGGGGGAGGGCCGCCGCTTAGCATGCACTCATCCACA
Source organism: Tephrocybe rancida (assembly GCA_018858115.1). Taxonomy (NCBI): domain Eukaryota; kingdom Fungi; phylum Basidiomycota; class Agaricomycetes; order Agaricales; family Lyophyllaceae; genus Tephrocybe; species Tephrocybe rancida. The sequence goes on along the minus strand of JABCKT010006460.1, from coordinate 110,737 downwards.
AAGAGTTTCACGATTTCGCGAAGGAAGGTGTGGTCCGCCTGGACATGGGTGATGATGTCAATTTGGTTGAAGATGATACAGGAGTTCAGGACGTTGAACGTCGAGTCGTCAAGGGCGCGGGCGAGGACAACATCCTTGAGGAACTGGAGGCGGTACGTGTGATGTATTTTCCGCTGGATGCTCGCGTCTCGTATTTGGATGGGCTGGTGGAAGCGGGAGGTTTGGTGGAGGAATTCGCGGTAATTAGCCTTGTGGTTAGGGAAGTCAGGGTCATCTATCAAAAGTTTAAATATCTGGATGGAGAATTAATGGAAGTCGAGGCGCACATTCTAACATTCCAACGACGCCGAAAAATAAGTCGTCTTCCAGAATGTGTTCGTACATCGTGTGGTCATTAAGCATTACTGGAAAGGTGGGAGGTCGGTCAGTGCGGCTCTGGAGATGAGAGGGTGCTGACACATACGTATCGTTTGCATTATACTACAAAGCGCGTGCAAGTTCTCCAGGCTCTCCAAATCCTCGGCCGTGTTAAGCACGTCAATCAGAGACTTGATGTAACCCTGGGCGAATGGAGGGGGGAAACAGGTTTGTTATCAGCTACTGTATACATCTCGTACACTAGTAAAGTATAAGGGAACATGTGCTGTCCGGAAAAGGGGGTTGAAGGTAAATGAAAGCGATAACTCACCTCTGTTTGTATATACTCACATATCCGTTCCTTCACAGGCTGTGTTCGTGCCAGGTGCTTAATGGCTTTTTCTATCTCACCAATAACACCAAGTTGTGGTTGGGGAAGGTGTCCGGTGCGAATGATGGCTGTAGTGGTGATGGAGGGTGGATCAGGTCCAATGTGTGGCGATGAAGAGGTGCCCGACGCGTGCTCTGGAATGGCAAATCATGAATAAGAATTGAGGGTAGAATCAGCTAAACGTACCTGTGGCATTCATGTGTCGTTGGACGTCGGAAATGAAGTTCCACACTTCTGCGCAGCCGTCAGGATCTTGAAAGCTTAGAGCATAGTCCACACCATCCGGCTCAGTCCAGACGATGAGAGTATCTGAGCAAGGGGTGTAAGAGCATCATAGATTGTGAAGGGGTACTTGCACACCTTGCTGTCGCTGATATACATCACTGGAGCGGATGACCGTGGAAAGGATAATTTCGTCGTAGCGCCTCTCTGAACGGGCTATCAGGAGGGCCTCACTAGTATCTTCCTGAAATTGGCCAAAACAGAAAGCAGTGCCTTGATCCATCCATCGCGCGCCTATGAGCTCATAGACCTATAGCCAATATTTGAGCACGTTTAGCTATACAACCGACATGTGTGCAGTGGATGGATATTTGGCGCACCTTGACGCGTTTCAGTTCATGTTCCCCTTCAGCCGCCCAATCCTGGTCCTCATCAACAACAGAGTCTGCCAAGTGCTCGAGCAGTTCAATCTGTTGGTTCACTGGCGCCAAAGAACCTTCATCCTCCTCTTTTATTGATTCGAGGTCGAGGTGCTGCTGCTCCACCTCGGCTGGTTCCTTCTGGCCTTTGACGCCTGCCGCCACCTCACTTGGGCCACTCTGCGCATTTACGTCCTCCGGCGCGGTGGCCAGTTCCCCCGGGGTGATAAGGTCGTCTTTGTCGTCGAGTGCTCGTGTGCTCGGTGAAAGTGGTGCTGCCGTGTCTTGTGGGGGTAGTTGGGTATGTAAAGAGGTGGAGCCAGCACCGTCGGATTTTGAGGATGAAATGAGAGACTGTGGTGGTGAAGATGGGCCTGGGTCGCTGCTCATTGCCAGCAGAGAAAGAAAGGGACGAGGAGGAGATATAATACACGATCAACGAGGGCCGTGGGTACTTTTTTTCGAAATCAACTCCGGCACGCGGTCCACTCTGCCACCGAGCTCGCTGTGTCCAACGTCGCGCTCGCTGCTGCCAACGACGACGACGGTCCTTTTATGGTTGATGGTGTAAATATACAAACACTGCCTGTTCCTTCCAAGCATCGCGCACCGACTCGGCGTTTGCAGAACCCTTATGTAAGCACTCGAAAATTGAATCTGATGACGGCGTGTGGCCAAATTCTGCTTGTTCACTGCGACCATGATGGATTCGCGCACAACCAGCATCCTCGCAATTACAGGCATCACCGCTCTAGGTGGTGCTCTGGCATATGCTGTCTATTTCGACCATAAGCGCAGGACCGACGCTGACTTCCGTAGAAAACTTCGTTGGTGTCGGTCTCACTGTCATCTCAGCATCATTACTGACTAACTATTTAGGCAAGGAGAAGAAGCGCGTCGATAAAACTGTCGCTCAGCAGTCAAAGGAGTCATTAGCTCTCGAAGACAAGCATGACGCAGCTCCTGCTTCAATGAAGGAAGCTCTGGACTGGATCAGGAAAGAAGAGCCTCCCACATCACCCGATGAGAGGGAGGCGTACTTTATGCAACAGGTTGGCGCGGGTGAACAACTAGCTGCAAGGGGTGCGTCAACGCAGGTCTGTGAACCTACTCAACATTAACATGCATTTCAGGCCCACAATTCTACCTCGAGGCCGCTATGGCGTTCTACCGGGCTCTGCGGGTGTATCCTGCGCCTATGGAGCTCATTGTTATTTACGAAAAGACCGTACCCCAGCCTGTCTTCAAGGTATATTCGTCGCCGTATCACATTAGGCTGTCTCGCTGAACTCTACGCCCAAGATGGTTATGGATATGACGGCGCTCGATGTAAGTAATGATTCCCCCGCGAGCAACAATGGCGTCAGCCTTTCGGAAGAGGATGGAGAGATGAGCCCAACGAGTGGCGGGCCACCGTCAGTGGCATCTTCACAAGAGTGGGATAAGGTCACAGACCCAGGAACCCAGACTCCCGCCTCATAATCGATGGCATCTCCAGCCCCCAAAATGGCCAAGTGCTTCGGGTGAATAGAGGAGAGGTGCCACCCACCCGTAGTGATGGACATCGGATGTTGTTCGGCCCACCTCCTGCCATTTTATGACCCACAATGCTATATGTGTTCTAATATACTCTTGTTTTTTTTTTCCATGTACGAAACATCATTCAGGTCCAGAGCAAGCTTGAAGGTGAGCCAACGGCCCATAATAGATGAACATGAGAACTGAGATGCGCTCTTAGGCTACTACGACGACTTCCCTCCTCAGTCCACAAACACGCGCATCGAAACACGTGGAGGCCGCAAAGTCCTTGTCCTGATCAAGAACGTTGCGGCTGGCGAACTCATTTATAAGGTTATTCGATGAATGTTTATTCTCCACCCTGACGCCTCCTCTAACATGCACATATCCAGGAACAACCCGTCGTCACTGCCCTTGATGCCGATCTCCAAGCGTCCGGAAAGTACTGCGCGCACTGTCTCCGAAGCATCGATTCCGACATGGCGATTGAAAATCCAGAAAAGGAGAACCCGCTGTCCTCGACTTTCTGCTCAAAGGCCTGCCTTGATGCTAACAGGACCCAATCTCACCTCCTCCTGTTCACCTCCGAGCCCTCGCTGCCGCCGAAATTGACGCAGGCGCCTCCCTCCTCAGCGGATGTCGAGAAACGCAAAAAGGCTCAAGAGAGGTGGGCTGCCTATATCAAGAAGGAAGGGCGCGCGGCGCCCCTCCTAGTCGGCCGGTTCATCGCCCGCCAGGTCGCTGTGGAGACCGCCAAGTTGATTAACAGCAAAGAGCCGAGTGACTTCACTGACGCTGAGAATGGCACCTACTTGCTGGCTGACCATCTGGAGCGCTTGCGCTACCTTGAGGTAAAGGCACCTGCAGATGAACTCACGGCGCTGGTCGATCTCCTTCATACCTCCTTGCCTGGCCTGGAACAATTCGTAACGGACGAACGCCATAAATTAATGCTTGGCAAAATGCTGTACAACGCCTACGGTGTCTGCTTCAATGGTGGACGAGACGACAAGGTCAGTTCCTTGTATCTTAACTTGCATCGCTGTAGAACCGACCGCCCCCGCCTCCAATAGCCCGCCCCCACTACCCGCCCAGAAGCGGTCGAAAAGACCCGCACGCCCTACGGCACGGCCCGCCAGATCGGCACAGCCTTCTACACCCTCTCTTCCTACCTCTCGCACTCCTGCGCCCCCAACGCACAGCCCTCGTTCAGCTCAGGCACCGCCGAGCTGCATCTCATCGCCGACCGCGACCTGAAGGCGGGCGAAGAGCTCAATGTTGCGTTCGTCGACGTGACCCAGAGGGATGGCGAATCCGTGATCGAGTGCAGGCGCAGGCGGCGCGTGGAGCTTGCACGCGGGTGGCGCTTCGCGTGCCCGTGTGAGCGCTGTATGGAGGAGGGCAAGCTGCTGAGTGCCGAGGAGAAGGTGATCGATGCCACCTTGGAGAAGGACGGCTCGAAAGTTGAGGGTTCTTCTCACTTGGGTGCCGAGGAGAACGATAGTGTCGAGTAAAGTGGCGTCCTGACGCACACTGGCACGACCGATGCTATGTTTGAGGCCCTGTTTGGCCTCGCGCACCAACATAGAAGAAACACTTGTTGTATATAATCGTAATCCCTAGCTACATGTTTTTGCAAAAGTACAATCCCACAATATATAACCTACCCCTCGCCTCACAACATATCTGCTTGAGCGTTGAAAGCGAAAATAATGGTGTGGTATTACTAGAGTAGTGAGCGAATCGCGGCCAATTGTACACAGGAACATTGCAAATACAACAAACAAGTCGTGCAAGGAGTCGTAGCAACTATGCAGGAGCGTCAGGTGTAGGAAATCAGGATATAGATATGCAGTGACAATGACAATGACATGCCAGGAACACAAAGCAAGAGCATGTTATAACACGGGGCTGGGCTAGAGAATCGCCGAACCCAATTATGGGACAGGAAACGTACGTATATTTAATTCAACAATCCTCGGCGGGATGTTAGGCCAAACTTCGCCACATGCCCGAGTCGGGGACCTCGCTTCGTGCTTTGAGGATCTTAAATGCTGCTTTGCGACTGCGTTCTCCTCCCAAGGATGCTTCGGCCGGTGTCAGCTCTGGTTCGTCCCCAATGTCATCGTCCTCCTCTTCGTCGTCGTCGTCCACGGATACAAAGTCCAGAGGGCCTGGGTCCAGGGTGCGAGAGCGATCTCGTTCAGCATAGACGGCCTTTCGAATTGCAGTAGATGTCTGTTTTCTTGGCGACAAAGTTGAACCTAGGGCCGCTTGGGTCGCAGCAAGCGTCTGGGGTTGATATGACGCCAAAGAAAGCACTTCCCTCTGCTTCGTTAACTTGATGGAGATTGGTAGCGACCCAATGAAATCTAAGCCGCAAAAAGTCAGTGATGGACTCTAGAGGTTTGCGAAATATGTTTACCATCTCGTTCCATATTCCTAGGCAGCACATCTGGAATAGCAAACCCAGAGGCGTCAGTCCCGTCATCTTCTCCTTCCTCTATGATAGCTCCGGTTTCCTGATTGCCCGGCTGCCGCCGCACAAATGTTTGCCAGGCCTTGCTCTCAGGTTTCCAAGCCCCTCGATGGCTGGGTGTATCCGCAGCCAACAGTTGCAGTATCCTTGGGTCAGGCGGGGGCGTCTTGTAGCCGTCGCTGCTCTCCGATAGTGAATTTGAAGCGGATGTGCTTCCGCCGGCAGAGCTAGAGGCCTGTGCTTGTGTTTGAGCTGGAACAGGTGGTTTCGGGAGAGAAAGCATCATTGCAGGGGCAGGTTTATCTGATCCGTTCCTGGATGGACGGACGTGAGATGGGTTGGGAAGTGAGGTCGGCCGTAAACCCGAGAAAGATGTTGATAACGTATCCACGCTCTGCGGTCGCGCCTTTCGTGGGCGGACTGGTGCCGTCGGCTGTTCGACGAGTTGAAGGGTTGGCATTGCCTTGCCAGGAGATCCGTGTTCAACGCCTTCCAGATCTTCCAGGTCAAATATCATGTCTGGATGATAATCATAAGTGGTGTGAACAAAGCAAGCAAAAAAAAATCAGGTGGCCTACCTGTATCGGTTCGGCGCTCTTCCTCCTCTCTCTGTTCGGCAGCTACATCTCTTTTAATAGTGACCACTGCAGGCTTTTCATCAAAGGTGACCTTGCGCTTGCCCTTCTTGTCTCCTGCACGTGACGGGGACACGGGGACGTCGGTCGGGAGGTTCTCCTGCTTCTCAGTGTCGTCATCTTTGTTTACTGGAGCGTGGGAAGGGCCAGCCGCCTGGGTTTGATCGGGCGCATCGGACTTTTTGGTTTGCGCCCGTCCTCGAAGGCGCGCCATGTCCTCTTCCAGTGTAACAAAGAATCGATAGCTCGTCGCTGTGTCCACGCCATCGTTGATGTTCCGCCGCATATTTAGCACAGTATCAACAGACTGTGGGACGGCTATAGTCGACGACGCCGCAGTAGAACCCGAATGAGATGTTCCATTCGACATGTTGGATGATGCACGATGGTGCGTAGGCGGAGGCGAAGTAGCCGTTGACCGGGCTCTTGGATGATGGAATGAAGAAGTCGCCAGCGATGCCGAGAGAGCTGACACGCGAGGCGCTGGTGGAGAAGATGATCTCGGGCGAGAGACGCTAGTAGGGATAAAATTTCGAACAGTACTGGCGCTGAGTGTCCCAGTCGCCATCGGTTCTAACCCATTAACGACAGCACGTTCCCTCGATCCAGAGCCAGATGCTCTTCGGGCGCTTTGCTGACCTGTCTCTTGCTGAATTCGGTTCACGCCCTCCCTGAATTTCCTCCAAAGAGCGTTCACCTTTCTCCTAAGCTCCACATCGGCGCTTTCAATTTCCGAGGTTTTGAGTTTCAGCTGCTCGGCCATATGCTCTTCCGCTGCATTCCGGAAGGCTTCCGACTCCTTTGCTGCGTATGATGCCAAATATGAAAATACCGGGTGTGAGGGCGTAAAGGGGGGTGGGAGAAACACCGGCCCAATATTGGAAAAAAATTGAGGCGGAGGGGGAGGCGATGTCGTTGACGAGCGTGACGGTGGCCGTTGAAAGATCGCTTCGGGCGACGTCGCAGGACTATCTGTAGGCAGTAGGACGAGATTGAAAATAGCTGAGAAGTCTGCAGATGAGGCTGTCTCGTCAATCGCGCTCCCAGTCTGCAGATAGAGACCACCGTTAATGAGTATGACTGTATAGGAGACGTGAAGAATGGTGTCACAATGACTCACCAGGCAGTCTTTGTGAACTTCGATCCATCCATTCAAGCTCTTCAGGATGTCGCGTTCGACCCAATCCTCCGTAGGTAGGAGGGGGCCATCCCTACCCTCGATTTCCGGTGCATACGATTGGTAGACGCGATAGACTACCAATTGGCAGAGCAAGCACGTCACAGTCGTATATCGTGAAAATCGCGGTGTGCCCGCAACTGGCACCCCCCGCGTGCGCGTCCTCACCGTGAGCTGTGTGTGGGCCTGCGGAAAAAGACTGAGCACGCTCCAGGGATAGATCGTGCGACGGCACGTACGACGGAGACCCCTTCGTCGCCGACGAAGATTTGCGCAAACGCCGGGTCCTCAGCCGGCGGGGGCGCGGCCCCTTCGCTGGGACTGCCCCTCTTAATACGAATATTGAGACAGTGGCAGGCATAAAGGCCCTGGTCGCTGCCCGTTGTGGTGCCGGGCATATGAGTACAGGGAGTAGCAGAGCGCGTGAGGCCCAGATGGGAGTAAAGATGAAAGACGGTTCCGACTCAGATGCCGGATGTACGCTACACCCATTATGATATTCAAACTTGAACCTCAGATTGCACTTGTATGATCGTTAGTATTGTTTCAAGTCCTTTCATAGCTCAACCATTCATTTCCCCAACGGTTCACTCCGCATTCCTATTTGACGCACCAGGGTGCCTATCACCCATACTCATGCATGCCGCGCAAAGACTGTTATCCCCACCCCCGCGGAAAAAGGTACAGTCTGACCCACGGTACCCATCTGTCCACCCGGGCCACGTAGGTGACCAGTACATAAAACACCCGTTCTATTTTCTGCGCCTACACGTCGTCCAGTATGAATGTGGAGCGGCTAATGTCCCTTACTCTACCTCCGTGCGACCAGGAGAGTCGTGCGGAGACAGCCGCGCTGGGCCTGGTGACGCAGCTCTCTTTCGCCGTCTGTACACATACTCGCGCTGGCGACAGCCGACACCCTGCACCCACGAACACCTATCTGTTCTTCTTGGTCTCCGTCTTGGGGTCCTTCTCGAGTGCTGCCACATCCTCTGCCATGACCTGCCCATACTCATTGATTCGTTTCGGGTCAATCCGATAGATCCAGCGCTACATCATCGGGAGTCAGTGGATGAATTGCGCGCTCTTGTTATTAGGGGGTTACGCCGCCGCTCACCTGATACAGGAAAACAAGGAACACGACGTCGTCACTGAGGAAACATGATGTTAGACGCTTGCACCGGGGAGCTGGTGATGACGGAAATACCGGAAGCAAGCTAAGCGATGCAAAAACGGCATCTTGATGCAGAATCTATTGAAATGACGCTTGTCAGTGGGATCTTGACATGATTGCAGACCAAGGATGGTTTCATACGCAAAAAAGTCATCAACAACTGTGGAGAGTGTCTTATATATCATCGCCTTCATGGGCATATGCGCCACACTCTGGATGGATGGTGTAAGCAACTGGTACTGCATGGGGATCCCTGTCTTACCTTGAGCTTGTAGTTGATAATCAGCTGTGGGACGAGTTGGGCCTAAGCGTCGATAGGGATCGGTTAGGCGTATTGAGCGGGGAAATCCTTCCAGGGAAAAACTTACGAATCCAAACATATACACGAATGAGGTGAGGGTAGAGATTACAAAGCTGTACCATCCCTTGTGAGTGTTGTAAAGGAGAGAATAGCCTGTGTACGCTGCAAGAAGAGGGATGGCAACGTAAGAGACATAACGGAACGCCAGTTTATCGTATCTATGAGCAGGGGGTCAACAATAACAAAACGCGACGGTCCGTGCGTTACGCACTCCTGTGTCTTCTTCTCGTCCTCACTCAGTACGTGCTTGTCTGAAGTTGGCGTTAGATTATCATACTAACGTGAGTTACTAGAACATACCCTTGATGTCAAGCTTATAAGGGATCAGCGAACCAGCGGGCGCCGGAACGATGCTGATATCCACGGCTTTCGTTACCTGGTGCCATTTTAGAAAGTGCGTTTACAATTGAATAAGAACAACAGACCTTCCAAGCCTCAATAAGCACTCCCGTCCCCGAACCGAACAGAATCATCCAGCTCGTGTTGTCGTTGTTGTCTATGAGGTAAAGCAACACGACTACCTGCACGAACACGTTCGTAACGATCTAGATCCAACCCGTAAATGAAATTGACGCCGTAATAATGGGAATGCCAAGCGCACCGTCCTACGAAAGAAATTTGAAAAGAGACGTGAGCGTGAGTTGGGACAGCACAAATCGAGTGACAGCGGGTTCTTACCTGACAGAAACGCCAACCATTTCCTTCTTCTGGCGCCAATGCGAGACGTCCGACTTGAACGCGAGCATCTCGAATCTATACATCCGCACGCCACCCAATCAATGCCATGATCAGTCCATCTCAAAAGTGCCACGCACACGACATGTAAAAGGCTGACGAAAGCCGTCAGCGCGAGGAGCCACGGGTTCGTCTCGGTCAGCATGCGCTTCAGCTCATCCAACTCTGCGCCGGCTCCAGCACCCTGCTGTTTCGCGGCCTCCTTGAAGCCGTTCGTCATTGCGGCAAACATCTGGAACTTGAAGTACGACATCGGCTGGAAAACGATCTGGAGGGGGAGCGAGGGGGTCGTGCTGTTGAGTTCAATGTAATGTTCACGCAGGTGCCAGAACTCGTTCGGGAAGATGATGGGCTTGTAAAAGCCTTGGGTGCCCGTCGCATCCCTCTCGGATGTCAGGTGGACGTCTGGTGGAAATGTCAGCGCTCCACTCCAGGGGCAAGGAATGATGGCCACATACGTTCAAAGACCGGAGGGGGCAGAGCGGTGTATGGCACCTTCGTCGCGTCGGAAATCAGTGCCAAGGTGATGTTCTACATTTCGAGAATTAGAAATGCAGAAAAGTTGATCACTGGGCCAGTACATACTTTATACCAATGCGGAACGATGGTGTCTGCCTAGATAATTTTTTAAGGCCAACTTTCCGGTTTGAGTATCATGGCTAATACCTCCACAGGTTCCTCAACATCCGTCTCGGAAGTCTCGCCGGATCCACCAAGAAGTTTCTTCTCCTTCCTTACCTTGGCCCTTGCAAGATAAGGCGTCAGAACTGAATAACAAATGTCAAGCCAGGCCACGCAATATTTCTAACTTGAACATACGCTTTCGGACATGGTGAATGTTCTCCAGGTTAAATGACGCGTGGTGAGGATCTGGGACCGCGCCTTCCTTGGTGAGAAAGACGTCCATCCACAACGAGCCATTATTCAGTACACTCTATTTCGCCAGAAAGTATATATAAGCACAACTCTTTACAGGAAGATAGCCAGAACTCACTTTAGGGAACTTGATATCAAACTCCGCGGTATGTGTCGCCTTCCAGTCTCCAAAAGTGATGTTGGACCATACGAACGTGGGTAGACCCTTGTCCTGCTCCTTCAGCCAATTGGGGGCGTTGAACACCTGAGCGAGGGGTGCGGTCGTCAGGCGCACGTGCATGTCGACTGGCTGGCCCAGAGTCCAGGCGAGCTCAACCTGCGCTGGAGGGAGCGTCCATGGGTCGACCAGAGGGGCGTTAGAATCGCCCGACTTGGCTGCCGCCGGTGCAGTAGGCTTGCTCGGCGACATGAAGAATTTCGTAGCTTTCGAAGCAACGCATTAGCACCTACATAACGTACATAGAACTTCCATTCTTACCTAGTTGTGTCAATGCCCACATAAAGAATATTTGCTATTCCAAATTCCGTTACAATGTAAGTGCAGAAATCATTTATCACTTTAGAGACCGCACCTGAGCAATACCGAGGAACTTTTTGAAGGTAGACTCTTCCTGTTGTCCTGCTGCGGCAGCAGGGTCAGCAGCAGCGGGTGCTGCTGCTCTCTGTGGTTCTGGCATGGGAGTTGGTCACTGAGCGTTGGCTGAGCCGTGTACTTGAAGGCGACATTTGCAGATATTCCTAAGCGATGACTTTGTCCCACGGTCAGATTTAGACTTGAACTTGATCGCGTACTCTGCGCGATCAAGCGCTTCGCTGCCTGTCCGCTTTCGCGCCCGCACTGCCGCATGCCGCAAGCAGCTGCATATCACGATATGAAGACGATTTACCCTACATTCAGCCGTGCATCAAAATGTATCAGAATGGAAACCATCACCGGCAAGGAATGTATTTATTTGAAGAATTGTAGACTACAAATATCGCGTCGCGTCAGTACTATATACGAGTAAAGAGCATTGTAGAGGATTAGGTAGGAGTTTAGAACGGACGATTATAAACACCATCATGAGTGCATCGCATAGTTTTACTTTCCGTAGGAACCAGTGCATTTGAATGTGCCTTCTGCCGCCTTCCAGGAGACGTTGATATCCGAGGTGATGCGGAGAGTATCGTAGCTTCACAAAGAGTCAGTTCCATGCCGATCTGAAGAGACTTGAAATGACGTACCGAATCGCCACATGAAGGTCACCAAGGAGGTCCTCGAACTCGTCTTTGGGTATCTTCTTCGTCTTCCATGTCGGCGGCCCCTCGAGGCCCAGGAATGCACCAAATACTGCGGCGTCGGCACAGACGCCATCATAGACAAAACGGGCGGAGCCTGTCTTACAGGATGGCTTCCACTAGAGGGCATGAAAATATCAGAGATGTATTTTATTTGACGGAACGGAAAGACTAACAGTCATCTGCTTGCGAATTCCGCTCCTGGCAGCGGTGGAGATCTTGTCAGCAGCGGCCTGTATCTCCTCAGGTGACTTTTCCTTTGGCTTGAGGGCTTGGATCTGATCCTCGAGGCTGCGCGCATACAGAGCCATCTCGAGAAGATATTTTCGAACATCTGAATCAGCCTCGCCTTCAGGGGTTGAAAAGTCTGTTGGGTTTTTGACGATCGCTTCGATACTTTCGGCGGCCGCGGTGTGAGCAAAACGTGCCTTCTTGGCTGTTGTGGTTGTGGCTGCTGTGGATTTGCGCTTTGTGGTAGATGACATGACAAAAGTCGACGCGTCTGTACGTAAAAATCGCGTTCATATCGCGTAGCCACGTGTTGATGATCAATTCTATTATGTTCTGAAAGATTCTTTTGATAAATAGAAAAGTTGAACAGGAGTGTGCAGTAACTGGGATGATGATAACAAAGGAAAGGCGAGACAAGGTGATGTTGTTGAATGTTTTGTTTCACTCCAGGGTTGGGGCATAGGGCAGAGACAGAGATTATCATTTGCAGGTCCCTTCGAAACACGTCAAACTGCCGGATTAGGCGTGTTCCGTGTCACGTTGTCACTGCAACCCTTTGCCCTGATGGGCCGGTCACGTGTTCTTTAACCCTCTGCCCAGAGTGGTTTTTATCTGCATAGTTGCAACCTGCTCTTCTGCCCCAACCGCTTATCAGCACCACTCGTGAGTTCACCGCCGCTGCTCATATACTCGTCCCCACCGCTCAACGTCCTCACAGATCCCCATCCATATCCATCAATGTATGTCTTTGACGCGTTGCTCGCGTTATCGTCGTGTCTGACTCGCGTATAGATGCCCCGCGAAGATTCTGTCTACCTCGCCAAGCTCGCTGAGCAGGCTGAGCGTTACGAGGGTAAGAACTCATTCAGCTCTCGTTCAAATCATATATTGACATGCTGGCACAACAGAGATGGTCGAGAACATGAAGGAGGTCGCTTCGTCAGACCAGGAGCTTACCGTCGAGGAGCGCAATCTCCTCTCCGTGGCTTACAAGAACGTTATTGGTGCCCGCCGTGCCTCGTGGAGAATTGTCTCCTCAATCGAGCAAAAGGAAGAGTCCAAGGGTAACGAGGCCCAGGTTTCTATGATCAAGGGCTACAGGGAGAAGATCGAGAGCGAACTCGCCAAAATCTGCGAAGATATCCTCGATGTCCTCGACAAGCACCTCATCCCCTCGGCCGCCTCTGGCGAGTCCAAGGTCTTCTACCACAAGATGTGAGTTTAATCTCCTCTCGCCACGTATATCAATTTCTCATCATTTTTTCTCAGGATGGGCGACTACCACCGTTACCTTGCCGAATTCGCCACTGGTGACAAGCGCAAGGACAGCGCTGACAAGTCCCTCGAAGCCTACAAGGCTGCCTCTGATGTTGCCGTCACTGAACTCCCCCCTACACACCCCATCCGCCTTGGTCTTGCCCTTAACTTCTCTGTGTTCTACTACGAGATCCTCAACAGCCCCGACCGTGCTTGCCATCTGGCGAAGCAGGCCTTTGACGATGCTATCGCTGAGCTCGACACATTATCGGAAGAGAGCTACAAGGACTCGACCCTCATCATGCAACTCCTCCGTGACAACTTGACTCTCTGGACTTCAGATATGCAAGACTCAGGTTAGTTTTCGACCATCATTCGTGTGAAACTTATCAAACCAACCACCAATAGCAGATAAGCCTTCCGACGTCAAGGACGATGCTGAGGTTGCCGCCGCCGACGAGTAGATGTTGCCTGCTTCTATGTTATTCTGTCACCTACTTTTATGCGCGCCTTGATCATGTCTCGACTGGCCACCGCTCGCATTTGCATCACAAGCATCCTCACACTTTCGTATAGCATCGTACCTTATAGTCCACACACAATCAATGCCTCTCACGTCACATCTTCATCATTTTGGCCACAATATGAGATTTAGAAGTCTTCATTATTTTGCGATGATATCCTGAACATTGTTAACATGAGATGAGACATGCGCCCGAGCAATTTTCAATGTCAATTGTCTGCCTGTTTTGACAGCATTGACCCCTGCGCCTAACACCCCTGAGTTTCAACGACACTTTTCAAAAGTACTTCTCTTATGCTATCACTATGCCAATATTCAACACATTCGTTCTAGCCTCAGCATCGCTCGCAGCACTTCTCGTATTCTATCTTGCGACAGTGGACATAACAGAGAACCTCTCACCGCAAGGATGCCGCATGTCATGGATGTCCCCGTCATACATCGTCCAGGCCGACTTTAACGTCTCCTGGACACCGCTCGCCAATAGGTACTCGCTTTCACTGTATAGAGAGGTCGGGTGGGAGCATAACGAGGTGCATACGTCAGGCTCCAACAGAATGTTTGAGAGTGATCGCTGACACGCTGCGGCGTGTGCATTGTAGATTCAGGGCACACCGGTGCTGTTCATACCAGGGAACGCGGGCTCGTCACATCAGGTTCGGTCTATTGCGTCGTCGGCAGCGAGGCAGTTCTATTCAGCGCCGTATGCTGTTGCGTCGGAATTCGCGTCGCGCACGCTGAAGGCACTTGATGTCTTTGCAGGTGAGAACATGCTTGTAACACCACTTCTACAGCTGCATATGAGTTTCAAAAACTCGAATGCTGTCAAGGAGCACTGGAGGCTGCTTGTAATATGCTGGTGGTCTTGAGCACATTCTGACGACTTATTATAGTGGAATTTAATGAAGATCTCTCTGCTTTCCATGGGCCTACGCTCGAATCACAAATCGCCTACACCTCATACGCAATAACATACATCCTTTCACTATACCCACCTGGCACTACAATCATAGTAATGGGCCATTCCATGGGAGGCGTCGTCGCAACCTCTCTTCTCCCGTCTTCCGATATTTCTGCAATTATCACTATGTCTACACCACACACTTTGCCTCCAGCACGCTTCGACTCCCGCATCGACCATATATACGCCAAAAACCAACTAATACTCACCTCGGACCCTACACCTATTGTATCATTGTGCGGCGGGGCGACCGACATGATGATCCCTTCCGAATCCTGCGTCCTTCCCACCGTTAACTCCACTGTCGCTCTATCTCGCCGTACAGTCTTCACTTCTGCACTAGAAGGTGCTTGGACAGGCGTAGGCCACCGCGAAATGGTCTGGTGCCACCAAGTGCGCTGGCGCGTCGCCCGTGCCGCACTCGAAATTGGTGCTGCATCCACCTCCCCAGAAAAGGCACTCATTCTCGACCAATGGCTGCGTGATGGGCACACGCTCCCACCCACCCCCGTCCCAGCAAGCGCGGGCTTCACCCTGACCGATCCCGAGAAGTACAGGTTAATGGATGAAGCGACCCACCTCGTCATCATGAGCAAGTACCTCCGCGGGTCCGCGACGTTCCTCCTCCCTCTCCCGCCCGCGCGCAAGACGCCCCTAAAGGCCGTGATTCTCGTCGGACTCGGGTCCATACTCTCCGTGGGCCCTCAGAAACCCGTGCCGCTCAAGGTGTCCGGGTATATGTGCACGCCCGGGGAGGAAGACCCCGTGTGCGTACCGATGGCGCCGTCGCTGTTGAAGTTGATGCCGAATCCGAGCCCAGGGAGGCCGTTTCCAGTGCCGGAGGAGGGCACGGACGAGTCGGAGGGCGTGGTGGTGTATGAGGCAGATATACCGCTTATTGTGGGGGATGAGGATCCTGGGAAGAGGTGGTTTGGTGTGCATGTTGAGGACGGTAATGCGAGGGGGTGGGTCGTTGCTGGGATAGCGATGCGGGACTATGTGGTCGAAGCGCCGACTGCACTATGTAAGTGTTTCGTGTCTGTTGGGCAGGGCGAGGTTGTTGACTTTTTTTCTTCTCATGAAGCACTATTGTTCAAGGATTCCGAGGTCCTTTGGCCCGATACATCGGCTCTGCGATCCCACTTTATCTTCCCAAATCTCATGTCAAACGCTTTGCTTGTGTATAAATATAGTCCGATTACTCCAGAGGAGGAAACCTGGTGTTCAGGTAATACCGACCGTCTTCCTATATCTGAACAGAATCTAACGGCATATAGACCCTCTATTGGCCCCTCTGTTATCGCACACATCTCAACCTGTGGAAACACATTACTTCCCTGTGGGCCCCACGAACGATCGCATTCTTCTGCACACCCACTCGAATGCCCCGTACGTGGCGTCTACTGCGCCACGCCGCGGGCTTGAATTTGTAGTCTACTCCTCGGGGGCCGTGGGGTGCACCACTTTGGGCTTCACGATCGGCATCGATTGGTCGGCGACTTTGGGTAGATTGGCTTCACGCTTCCCGACGACGCTTGTGGCCTGGTCGGTGGGTGTCGTTGCGATGATCCTGTTTACTGCGTGGGGTACAGCTGACCAAGGAGCTCGTGCGTTGTTACCTGTTTTGTGAAGTGCTGAGAATCGGACTAACGACGTTCTGGGTCGTAGATATGCCGTCGGTGGGCGAATCATTAAAATACTACGGGCGATACACTTTCAAACGACTGCTATCCGTATCGCTCGTGGTCGCCCTTTTGCCACTTCCAGTGTCCATTTATGTGGGCACTGGCGGAAACTTTTTCTTCGCTGCCATCGCCCCTCTGCTGCTGCTAATCGCTAGTGGGTTGGTATGCGTGATCTGGGGCGTACTGCAGTGCCTGATGTGGCCGATCGGAACAACATCTTTTCTTATTTTCGGAAGGTGCGGTTTTGTTGGATACTCGTATCAAAAAGCTCAACTCGTTGCAGGCCCAGAGTTCGTGAAACTGCAGGTGTTCGGCGCAGCACAATCATATCTATGGTGCTCATATTCGCGCTTATATTCGTGTTCGTACCCTGGCAGGTAGCCTACCTCGGCTGCTGGCTCATCTATCTCTTCAATTGCGCCTCCTCGGCTCGGCAGCTCCCTCATTTGATACCTGCGGCAGCCCCAGGTGCGGCGGTTATCCCCTTGATTCGGGTTGCCAATGCGGATGGGGACGCACAGGAAGACAAGCCTTTGGACGTGCCGAACCACGAAGCGCAGCGTGAGTCACTGCAGAAGTATAGGCTCGATAATCACAATCACAACATGCATCTGCTGCTCCTTATGACCTGCCTCCTGCCCCTGGTGGCGCCGGTCTTGGCAGTGTGGGTGCGAACGCTCTTTACAGCTGGGCTGACGACGCCGTTTGATGGAGATCATACTTTCCTCAACGCCGCGCCCTTCCTGGTCTTGGTTGATTTCGCGTCGTGGAGCACTGGTGTGCTGTTCGAACGACAAAGGTGAGGGAGTGTTGTGTTTCACCCCCGCGAAACGCTTGCTCATGGTACATACGCCGGTCTGATTGATAGATTTGAGCACACGTTCTCCGTCCGGTGGCTGTTCGCGGCGCTTGCTTGCACTGCTTTCCTGGTCGGCCCACGGAGGGCTTACAGCGTCTTTGATGCGGCAAAAATAACTGTTGGGCTCATTGTGATGATCCGCGTGGGACGGCGGTACTGGGGCGGAGCTGCTTGGTCACTGGACGATACCAGGTCACCCAGATAGAAGCACTTACTTAGATCCCTAATCGATACGTTCCTTTTTCAGAAGATCTTGAATTTTGACACTGACGAGAAAAGATGCAACCTTGTCTCTTTGTTAAAATCGCTGAGTTTCAAACTTGCCTCCTACCTTGTTTATTTGAACGTTCTCATCAAAACGGCGGAAGTTTGTACGTATAACTGTCTTTTGTTATTATTTACTCGCTCGGGCAGGGGGATCTACATGGTAACTACTTAGATAGAAATAGGTATGAAGACTGAAAGGTTGTTGGAAGGATCCATTACGATCTGATCTGATCATATGCCTGACGGAACCAAAATGGGACGGTTTTCGTACACCTGCCAGATGTATACTCATAAGGGGTTCAGGGTTATCGGGAACGCGGGGGGCAATTATTCGACTACAGGGATTGGTCATGCATAAGAGCGTCGATACAGATGAAGGATAAGCAAAGCGACGAATGAAAGCCTCAGTGGGGTGGCAGCTTAATTTGGCTGAATCAATTGAAGTGTGCCTTCTTTTTACCGCATGGCCATCAATCGTCACTTGAGACGTCGGAAGGCTAGGCTCGCGGGAACCTGTTTGTTATATTCAATTTTAAGATGAATATGAAGCCATCGAACGAAGGCCGCAGGCATTAAAAGTAATATTGCGCCACATGAGCCAATCCCAACGTTCGAGATGCTTCCGTGTCCGTCAAGCCAACGGCCGATGAAAAAGGTGCGTCAATCGGAGGCCACGTGAATCCGCTTAAAGTTCAGGGCCGGGTCCTTTGAAAGTCCTGGCAGTATTGTTCCGAGAGCAAGAAAATTCGAAACAAGGCAGAGACTAGTAGCCATAAAATAGCTCTGGTGAATAAAGGTGTCGAGAGGGTTATTGGATGGCTAACCAAGAGATTTCATGGCATTTCGGTGGTTGAAAGAAGGGAAGTGACCTAAAATAGAAGTGTTACCCACGGCGATGCATCAAATCAGAGAACATGGGCGAAGTTCACACTCCGCCACCCACTTCTCTTAGCCTTGCGACTGCCGAAACGTTGTGAAGGACAGCTTGGATTTCAACTGAAAATCCTGCTTCAACTTCAACAATATGCACGGCACTCACTCTAGTGCTTCTCCGCGGGGAACCCCTTCTCGCAGGGGTAAATCGCCCAAATTTCGAGCAGAAAGCCCATCAGAAGCCAGTTCTAGTCTTCTCCCATCCAACTTCACCAAGGAACAACATACAACTTTCACTTCGTCCTTAAAAATACTCGTTGAAGGCGCCACACCAATTGAGTCCGACTCCGACAAGGACCATTCACTGCCTGCACCTCAGCAGGCCACACCTGGCGAATCACAGCGAGCGCCGCGCAAATCAAAGACAGACGCCCTAGCTGCTCTCCATACTCATGCCAGGTCATCTTCACCCGAAGGTGGCGATGATGACAACACTATGGACGTTGATGAATATCGTATCCCTGTTGCTCCAACACTCGATTTATCCTCTGTGAAGACGACTAGCCCTCGTCAAACCAAGATCGAGGGCGGGGAGTCTCGTCCGTTCGGCCTCCAGGATTGTCCTGAATATTATCCCACGATGGAAGAATTCAAAGATCCCATGGCCTACGTTCGATCTATTTCGGAGGAAGCGAAGAACTATGGGATTTGTAAGATCATTCCACCTGCGGAGTGGAAGATGCCATTCGTCACTGACACCGAGGTTCGTCATTATCCTGTGGTAGAACATTTTACTCAAAACTTCAACAACAGTCATTCCGGTTTCGAACAAGGCTTCAGCGCCTGAACTCTATAGAGGCCTCGTCTCGAGCTAAACTGAACTTTTTGGAGCAGCTCTATCGATACCACAAACAACAGGGCAATGCCCGAGTTGTTGTACCCACTATCAACCACAAGCCACTTGACCTTTGGCTTTTACGCAAGGAAGTCCACAAATTGGGGGGTTACGACACGGTAAGGCCGCTTCTACGCCACAAACATTTGTCTTATCATTGTCTCAGGTTACCAAAGAGAAGAAATGGTCCGACCTCGGCCGCATTCTCGGATATCGTGGTATACCGGGGCTCTCGACGCAGATCAAGCAGTCCTATACCCGCGTCATTCTCCCGTACGAACACTTTTGCGAAAAGGCAAAGAACACTCCAGGAATAGCTCCTCTGGCCCATGATCCGCAACTCAAGACCCATCACAATATCAATCTCCAACTAAACCTCACTCCAGTCCAAAGAAGCCCTCGCGGTTAAGCTCCACTCTCATCAACGCAGACGATACGAGTCCACCTTCTAGCCCTCTGACCGACACCTCCGGTCCTCTCTCTGAGGCTCCTGAAGATAGAGAGACTCGTGATGCCGATGGGAATCGGATTTCCAGGCCTCGTCGAAGCACGAGGATGAGTTCCATCGAACAAAGTATGTCTTTTTTCTCCACTCATTTTGACACTTCCTTATTTTTTTTGCAGCGAGCCCAAAGAAGCCTATCAGCGTCTCCTCCCCAGTAGTCCCCCCACCTATCTTCTACGATAAGCCGAAAGTTGATCCCACCAAAGGAACCCCTGAGGTACGGACCAGTTCTTTCCCACACCGGACGCCAATAACAAGTCGGGACCAGCAAAATTGTGAGGTCTGCCACAAGAAGAACCGTGGCGAAGAGATGCTTCTTTGCGATGGCTGCGATTGTGGTATGAACCTTTTTCTTCTGGCACACAACATAACCCAACACGTTGTTCTTCGCAGGCTTTCATATGTTCTGCCTCCAGCCGCCCTTGACTGTTATCCCCAAGGACCACTGGTTCTGCTTTACATGCCTTTCGGGGACTGGGGGTGATTTCGGTTTCGACGAAGGCGAAGAGCACAGCCTCTCGAGCTTCCAGGCTCGTGACAAGGAATTCAGGCGACGCTGGTGGAAGGAACATGTGCCTGAACCTACGGAGCCATATCAAGCGAATGATCCGAAAGTTAACATGATCGGCGATGTTCAAGTCTCGGAATACGATGTCGAGAAAGAGTTCTGGCGTTTGGTGCAGTCGACGGACGAGACTGTCGAGGTAGAGTATGGTGCAGATGTCCATTCGACTACTCACGGAAGGTAATTTTCCAAATTAACTGAGTTTATCATATATCTAATCCTGGCCGCAGCGCGATGCCGACTATGGAGACTCACCCGTTGAATGCGTATTCGAGGAACCCCTGGAATTTGAACAACATACCTATTGTCAAAGACTCGCTTCTTCGTTTCATTAAATCAGATATTTCTGGGATGACTGTCCCTTGGACTTATGTTGGCATGGCATTTTCCACATTCTGCTGGCACAACGAGGTAACTCATTAGACCCTCCAAATTTTACAGCTGACTCACATAAAATATAGGATCATTACACCTACAGCATAAATTATAGTGGGTACTTCCTTTCGGTATGTATAACAACACTCATTCCCGTCTATAGTGCACTGGGGAGAAACCAAGACATGGTATGGCATCCCCGGCAACGATGCTGAGAAATTTGAGGCAGCGATCAAGTGCGAAGCGCCGGACCTATTTGAAGCTCAACCAGACCTCTTATTCCAACTCGTCACTCTCATGAACCCCAAGAGAGTGACTGACGCCGGCGTTCGTGTTTACGCTTGCAATCAGCGAGCGGGTGAATTCGTCATCACATTCCCCAAGGCTTATCATGCAGGCTTCAACCATGGCGTAAGCACTACTGTTTTCTACGGTGGAGAAAATTAATTGACTTTTCTGTTACTGTACAGTTCAACTTCAACGAGGCTGTCAACTTTACGTTGCCAGATTGGCTATCTTACGGCCGAGACTGCGTCGCAAGATACCGCGAGCACCGCAAACTGCCTGTCTTCTCTCACGATGAGTTGCTTGTCACAATAACTCAACAATCACACTCGATCAAGACTGCCACCTGGTAGAGCATCTTTCTATTTCAATATTAATTGGTAATTCTCATGTTACGTGCTTTACAGGCTCCATAAAAGTCTCGAAGAAATGACCGAACGAGAACTTGCCTCACGCGCCAAGGCCCGTACCATAGGTCTACCCGAGGTTCTCGAGGAAGAGGATCGTCTAGACGATCAGTATCAGTGCACCATCTGCAAAACATTTTGCTACTTGTCTTTCGTCAGGTGCTCCTGCACCTCGAACGTCGCCTGTGTCGACCACGCAGACCTGCTTTGCGAGGATCGCCCAGCCCATCAACTCACGTTACGAAAGCGTTTCTCTGACAAAGAGCTTACGGAGACTCAGGTCAAATCAACGGAGCGCGCCAATGCACCGTCGTCTTGGAGGGGCAAGCTCAGCAAAGTGCTCTTCGAGAGCAACCGCTCCCATGTCCGTCATCTGAAGGCTCTCCTCGCGGAAGGCGATCGCATCAGTTACCCCCTCCCCGAGCTCAACTCCCTTCGCAAGTGTGTCAACAAAGCGAACGAGTGGATTGATGCTGCCAACACCTTCACAGTTCGAAAGCAAAGCCGCAAACGTTCCCGTCGACCTCGAGCTCGTTCCTCAATTAGTGATCCCGTATTACTGGACGACCCTGGCGACCGCCCCGATCGCAGCCTCGACGAACTTTATGCGCTTTCGCGAGAGGTGGAGGACCTCGGCTTCGATGCTCCGGAGATCACCACTCTTGCCCTTTTGGCGCGGGAGGCCGAAGTGATAAAGGAGAGGGCGCAGAAACTCCTTCAGTCTCAACCCGCTGAGGAAAATCGTGAAAGCTTCCTTCAGGACTGCAAGAACCTGCTTGCTGACGGTTCCTCGATCAATGTTATTTTGGATGAGCTGCTGGAGGTGGAGAAAATTGTCGATCGACAGCAATTGATGAAGGACCTACAAGAGAAATTGGATGATGATGATACACCTCTCACACTCGAGGAAGTACGCCACTTCCTTTTGCGTGCCCGTGCTTGCGGCGTCTCTTCCGAGCATAAACACATCCGAGTCCTCGAAACTCGCCAGAGGGCTGGAAACAACTGGGAAGACCGAGCTCAGACTATCCTCTCGCAACCGGTGAAAACGATCGAGGAGCTCGAAGATTTTGCCGACTTGGACCCCATGATTCCTATGGATCCGGGCCTGCTGGCTCGCCTCGTGGCAGCTCGGGCGAAGGCGAAAGACTTCGACAAACAGGCCAGGGCCTGGCTGGAGCCTGAGCCCGATGCACCCAAGCCAAGGGTACTCGACGTCTTACGAATGGCCAATCGCGCGGAAAAAGATTTCAGCATCCCTTCCGTCGTGGATCTTAAAAGAACGGCGGAGATCGCTAAGGACCTCGAGACGCGGTGTGACCAAGTCCTCAGGAATACTTTCCAGAACACCGAGGGCGACCTCTTCGTCACTATCGGGCAGTGGAGGACATATGCGCAGGACCATCTACGCATGTTCGTCCTTCCTATTTTTGATAAGCTGAACACGCAGATCAAACTGCACGAGCAATGGCTCAAAGAAATTCCGTGGTACTGCCAAGAACACCAGAAACCTCACAACAAGAGCATCTACGAGGATGTTATGGCCTGCGCAAATCCTGACGACGACCATCCCCCAACCAACGAATTTCTTACCTGCATCTGCAGCACTCCTGTCAATCCTCCTCCTCCTGGGGCAGCGTCTGATGCAGTACAGTGCGACCACTGCTTTGCTCGCTTTCATGGCGATTGCGCTAAGAATGGAGGATCGTGTCCGTTCTGTGACCACCACCACTGGAATGGGGCAATCCACAAGGAACGTAACTGGCACTTCTGCTACCTCCCACAAATACTCTCCAAAGCTCCGGAGATCTCGAAGCACTACTCTGATGATTGGAAGCAGTTAGAAGTGATCGTTCACCGGCTTGATAGGCTCTCTGTTACCATTGGACAATTTCTATCATTCACATCCCAGGCTGCTAACCAAAACCCCAAGCAACTATACCAGGTTCGACACTTCATGCGCAAGCTCTACAGGATACAGTTCGCTGTTTCGCCCAACCCTGATGTGTCGTTCGGTCTTGATCTCGCTGGTTTGCACCGGATACTTGCTGGTGGCAAGGGATCTGCTCCGCGCTCAAAGAAGAAAAAACGCAGCTTGCGCTTGACCTTCGGGCAAGACGAAGATGCTGATTGGACTGATGGTACTCGCTGCATGTGTAGGGGTCGGACAGCGTACCCCATTGACTATCCTACTATCAAGTGCCACGATTGTCACCGATCATACCACGCAGGATGCGTTTTCTATCCAGAGGACGCAATTGGCACGTCTGACTTTGTGTGTCCAATATGCTCCCTACGTAAAAATGTCTTGTACAAGTATTCCGATGTTCGAGTTCGACCAAAAGGTGCGCCTATCGTATTGTTTTTTTGATTGACTTTTACCCAATTGTGCAACGGGCTAGATCCTCACGTTCCTGATGATTATTATGTCGACCTGAAAACAATGCTTGAAAACCATAGCAAAGACGTTCTTTATCAGAAGTTACCACCACCTTTTTCACAAACGTTATTCGTGGAACTTCTTGAATACAGTTGGGGAGCGTCCCATACCACAAGGCCGGTGACCACAACTCCAAGATCTAGCACCAGCAATCACCACACTCCCAGGTCTATTCCTTCTCATGCCGGGCCCTCAAATCGGGACCACTACCTCACCCCACACTCCCCACCCATGTCTCGTAGCCATCCAAACGAGACCCCCAATGGTTCTCCCAGTTCGCAATATACAACAGCCCCTCCCTGGTCGCGCTGGACCACAGTATCTACTTCAGGCCCTCCTCCGGTGGCTCAGCACCGCCACAACGACTACCCTGCGCCCGTTCCACAGCAGGCATATCCCTCAAGAAAACGAAAACATTTTGAAGATGTGTCTAGTCCCGAAGACTTGTCCCGAGTCAACTCTTCAGCGTCTTCCGGTCCCCCTCCAAAGCGACGTCCACCAGTACCTCCCGCTCAACTCTCTTCTCCTCCTGATGCTCCTGTACGACATGTACAAACACTTTCTCCTTCGTTGGCTATGATAGTTTCCCCTGTTGATCATCAGGTCATTACATCTTCTCCTCGGGCGTCGTATATTCCCCTGCCCCTTCGCAATGGCTCCAGTCGCTCCCCATCCATGCCGCATGGGAGCAAACCTCTCATGATGCAGTAGTACTTCGATTTCTTGCTTTGCCGTTGCATATTATGCTTTATGCTCTTCTTCCTCGGGGCCATGTACTTTTTGTTGAATAAATACGAAACAATTTTGCTCTTGATCAAATCTTCGTGACGCAAGGTGTGGCGTGGCCTTTGCAGCATTCGTGTCTCTGTATGACTGATTGATTGGCCACAACAACAAAGCTGACACCGGGTCTCTCCTAGACATCGAGTCAAATTCGACTGACTCGAACGCCTTTCCAGAATGTTGGCGCCCGCTTTTCCATCCAATGTCGGAGGTCCCGCAGAAGTTGAAATATGAAGGTCAGTGTTCCTATGTGACCGTTGAGTGTTCTAAACATGCTATATTGTGCAGACCTGAGGAATAGATATGGCCCCAACTGGACCAATGATCAAAGTACGAGGCAGGGATCGCTGATCAAGATTTCCAAGGGGGTAATCATGTCATCAATAGGCAATACAGGGTCGGTTGGCTGTTGGCCTTAGAGGGGTCTTAGAAAAATCTGACATACCAGGACATACCCTCGGAGGGACCAGGTTCAGCCCGATTGACAAACGCATCTAGTCGATTGACGACAATCAACCTACATCAGAGCAGCCTACTATTGAACTATTGAAGAATCACTCACGCATTTCTATCTTTTCCCCGTTGCAGTTGTCTTTGTACCTGATTCTTGTCGACGCTAGATGGGAAGATGGCATGAATTCAGGTTCAGGATGCCATTCTGGCACGACGAGGAGCTTTGCATGGGGTGCCTTTTCCTTGTGTTCTTTGTCTCCGTCTGACCCGTTGGTTACGGTGCTGGCAGGTTAAGGATACATTCGCAATACAACGCTTATCACCCAGATTGAATCCTTCAGTGATTTTTTGACCTCCACCACGCCCACCACTCTCTACAGCTCATTATAAAACTAGCGGCATCCATCGACAAAGCTTTTGACTCCTTCGTGACATTCGACAAATCAAGCAAGATCACGAAAGTCTGGATCACGCGGTCGACCGTCCCGCAGCTTCTTGAATGGTCAACCGAAGCATATTGACTATCTTAGAAGCCTGCGCCTCCACCCCGCCGAGGAATACGAGTCTGAAGAAATATAGAAATACAAGTCAATTATATATTGCTTTCTCCAACCGGGTGCGATCTTGGCGGGCTACACCAAAAGTGCATGGTTGTGGTAGATACCGGACAGTGCACCGAAGGGGGAAGTATATTATCAGGCCATTCCAACTATGTAGAAAAGAATGGTGCGCTTTATCATTCTGAATAGGGTTTACTTCTGCACGTGGCGCACGATCTGAGTAAGTATCAGAATTGAACTAGCCCGATTTCAGCGGCTTTGATTTCCAGTGCCTGATTCAACAGTTAATGACCAGTAAGTGTCTGCGGCAGGGTGCACATACCAGTTGCTTCGAGCAAAAACGAGAGATGGCGAAATCTCCAGCTCCATACCAGAGCTTATAGGGGTCGGATGACTATCGCTGCAGCCATAAAAAAGAACAAACTCACCCCGGGATGGCCTGTAGGTCTATAACACCCATTTAATTCCCCCTCTTTGTCCAACCCCCAGACTGGGTTAGTCCGTTCGATTGCCTCTTCGCCGAACGTTTCCTTCATCGATTGTCGAATTCCATGGTACCCCGTGCTAAGAGAAATTTGAATGAGTAGACCATGGCGATTTGGTGTATGCAAAGACCTACGCAAATATCACTGCGTCAGCTTTCAGTACAGAACCATCTTGAAAGACGAGGCCGTTTTCGGCGAAGCATTCGAGTTCGACTCCTTGCTTGATCTGGATTTTCCCTGTGCTGATCAACTCGGCGCACCCCACGTCGATCCCTGCATTTTGGTTAAAAGGTAGCTCGAACTTGTTTTGTGGAAAACACGTACAATACCCTACAGGGATGGTTCGTCAGCGAAGAATTGCGGGTCACGGTGGGAGTAAAAACATGCCTCCCGCTCGTTCGTAAACCAGTGGTCCCAAGCCGGAACCATCAGGGCCCATATTTAACTTCAGCCCTGCTTTAATCAACCCTTCGTGCATGTCCTTCTCGCGGTCCCAAGATTCCTGCTCAGCCGCCTTGAGCATGGCCTTAAACAACGCAAGTGGGAAGGACGAAAATTTGAAATCCGAAACCTCGGACGGAACGCCCTCTGGCCACGCCCGCGTAACAGTAGCGTCGACAGTTTTCGGAGAAACCACACATGTCGATGAGCGTTGCACCATGGTCACAGACTCTGCGCCCTGGATGACCAGATCCTGGCAAATATCCGCAGATGTGTTTCCGGCGCCGACGACAACGACGCGCTTGCCTGCGAATGGGCGGCCACCAGCGTACTCGAAAGCATGCATGGTTGTGCCTTGGAATATGTCCTTCTTGGATAGTTCAAGGAGTCGAGGTTTACCGAGTGTCCCTGTCGCAAGTACGATATGCGCTGGATTGAGTGTGACAAGTGTTCCGTTCCTGTCAATGACGACGGTCCACTTGCGAGTGGTCAAGTCATATGTTGGTGTTGGTAGAGGACGAGAGTTATTCCAGATAACTAGGTCCTGCGAGATAGCATAATGCTCCAGCCAGTCGGCCAATTTATCACGAGGTGTGAAGATCGGCCAAGTTTGCGGATATGGCTGATAGAGGACTATGACATGTGTTGAGAAGTCTAGCCGACTAGGCTCGGCAGAGAAACGAAGGCTTACGGGAATGCTGTGTACGCGGCGTATGTAAGCTCAATGTTGGATACCGTTTTCTCCAGTTGTCACCGACTCTTGCATTCTCTTCGACCACAAGGGTCGGTATGTTCATCTGACGAAATCGGGCTGCGATGTTAAGGCCCGTTTGGCCGGCTCCCACTAAGTACAGGGTCTGAATTCAGGGTAGATGGCTGCGAAATTTGATATTAAACAGACCGATAATGACATGCGGATCCTCTTCAATCTTTTGTCTTCTCTCCTGGTGAACATCCACCCAGGCTAGCGTGTGTCCATCGTACACTCCCTGCTCTGGGCCGGCTTCCTCATATCCCTTGAGATCCGTGATCGACATGAAAACAATCTGAGCTTTCCATGCTCCAGACTCATCTCTTGCGAGATGGAAGTAACCCTGCCCGATAGAAATGGCTGTAGTGAAAGTGAACCCGCTCGCGATCCAGTCAGGATTGAACTCGCTCCGTCGAGGAGACAGGCCTGGGCGATTGTCAAGGACGACATCGGTCACCTTTGTTGGCAAAAGAGTATCCTGAAGGTATGCCGCGATCTTATCATGCCCAGCCAGGGATCGATTATCCCAACCGAATGTCAACACATCTCGCAGCCATCCAGAAGGTAGGAAGGCCGTTAAGACACCATCGAGGTCAGCTGCTTGTAACGCCTTGGCGAACGTGGAAAGCCATTCGTTGGATATGTCATGGGGACTTTCAGCAGACATGTCGGAAATTGAGAGGAAGAGCCTCAATGAAATTGAACATGAAAATAACTTGTATATTCAGCGGTTGAAAGCATCATGTGCCATAGAGTATGATAGCATGTTCCCAAGGGGGCCACTTGAAGTTGACAGATATCAGGTGCTCCCTGTTCCCCCGCTAGAAAAGAGGTGGATCCAGTCATTTGATTTTTCTACTAAGCCTGACGTGGGTGCTCATCTTGGAGTAGAACATGGTAAAATGGTGACGTTGAAGTTCAGAATGAGGTCCGACCCCTAACATTGGCCCGGTCTGTGCGGAAGCCCCTTCCAGGATTAGTCAGCCTAGTCAGCTTGTTTACTGTCGCGGTTCCGTGGAGAATTGTGGGTCAGCGTTCTTGTCAGCAACCACCACCATCGTCGTTGCAGGCACCAATCCACTTCATATATCCCATAGGCTCAGTGCTGTTGCATTTGGTTGCACTTCAGCAGTATGTCTCCGTGAATTTACTGATAATTGCAAACACTGCACAAAGATTTATTTTACAGGGGTTTCTCGTTTATAAGCCAACGACCAGCTAAGAGTTCGGAAAATCTTCTTTGGTGCCTCCCAAATTCCCGCACGAGTGTTATCGACACCTTCTCTCGACAAATGGCCTACGCTCAGCCATTTCCTCTCGCGCAAGCCCAGACAAAGGCCGCACAACCGGCCAGTTTTGCGCCAGACCTCGCCGTTCGTTTGATCTGTCCTGAGTGCAGAGACCCGAATCCGAATATTGTCGAAGAGTTTGGTAGTGGAGACCTCGTTTGCGGGAACTGTGGTTTGGTCCTGGGTGACCGAATTGTGGACACGAGGAGTGAATGGCGTGTAAGTCCAATTTCCTCGCTCTCTGTTGTCATAATCCTTCTTGTGTACACTACTATAATTGTGGAAATACTTTCTAGACGTTCGCTAATGACGAAGGAGACGATCCTTCTCGTGTCGGTGCAGCGTCGGACCCCTTAATGGAAGGCATGGAGCAACTAGACACTGTGATTAGTTTCCGGGACGGCGGTTCGGGTATCGCTCGCGAGCTACAGCGTGCCGCATCTCGCTCGCAAAACTCCCGTTCCGAACGGAACCTCCTCACCGCCTTCCGCGACATAGCCAGTTGGTGTGATCAGTTCTCCCTGCCGAAGACAATCAGCGATATCGCAAAGCAGTTGTATAGGCGTTCCGATGAGGAGAAGCTTCTTCGAGGAAAGCCGCTCGACGCCGTCATCGCTGCGTGCATATTTATTGCCTGTCGACAGGCCCACGTGCCACGGACATTCCGCGAAATCTGCAACCTCACCCATGTGTCGAAAAAAGTCCTTGGACAGTGCTATAAGGCACTTGAACAGGCTTTCAACCTCTCCCCGGGTGCCACCGCTGCCAACAACTCCTCGAATTCGCCGAGCACTGGCCCAGAAAACCTGCTCGTGCGTTACTGCAACCACCTGGATCTACCCCCCAATGTGCAGTCCATCACATCCGACATCATCGTTGCTGCGCGCTCGTTTGGTATTGCAGATGGACGAAGTCCCGTGTCAATCGCAGGAGGCGCGATATACTTCACTTGTCATTTGCTGGGCAAGGTCAAGTCGTTGAGGGATATCAGCTCAGTTGCGGGAGTCAGCGAGGGGACGATAAGATTGGTCTATCGTTTATATTATGCCGAGAAGGAGAAGTTGGTGAAACAGGAATGGATTGACGAGGGCAGGGCGAACCTAGAGCGTCTGCCGTTCGATTCTACAAAATAAGCACGGAACTTTTGTATGTACTTTGCAATAATTTTTAGAACACCAGATACTATTGACTTTTTGTAATCGTTCGTCGCGTCTGCATAAGAGCTCCCTGGGCCTTGCAGTAGTCTCCCCAGGCAGAGTAGATCGACGGATTTGAACCTACGCAAGCTACAAATATCCTACCTCGCAGATCATTAGGTATCTAGTTTCGTGCTCCACCTCCATCTCAGCTTTGCAGGTTCTTCCATCATGCGCAAGCCTGTGTTCCATCTCAGAGTCGCAATCTCATAAGCCAGCTGTCGACCTTGACGGTCATGATCGACATATCGATTGCGCTCTGCGAATGATCTGCTTCTGTTGAATTGCACTTGATCGCCGTTCGTCGTCCTTTCGTGCCGCAGAGTGATCTTGAGACCAAACTCTATTCATTCGACTGTATGATCTCTTTTAACTCTTGTGTTGTTCTCATGTCGAGTCACTTCGATGATGGTTTCCAGTCCCATTGGCCTGCCTACTTGATAAAACTTCTCAACACCTGGGGGGGCTCGATGTAGGACATTTCTACCTCCCTCTTCGCCATCTGGATGGCCCTTTCTTTCGATGTTTCGGCACCCATGGGCGGGCTCATTGGGACATTGACCACTACGCTCCTTTATGGTAAGTGAATTAGTTCGCAATTTGCATATACGGCCGCTTACTTCAAAATTCAGGTATTAAGTGCGTGCATGTAGTCAATTCGGGTGACAGGACCCCCCTCTGAAGGCGGTGCTTAGCATCTGCGTTTACTTTGCAGCTGTGTATGTCCTTGTCAGTAAACAGAGGCGTGCGGGGCGAGAGCATGAGGAATTTTCGTTCTCCTTGTAAGTCAAATCGTCACAAAAGTACACCCTTGAATTCCGAAGGCTGACCGATATACTGATTTGAGCGTCTTACTCTCCATCTCAACAGTCCAGTTTCTAGTCTCAACTATCCAGATTGGAATTGGGTGGCGCATATTGGTGGAGGCATTCGTGGATCATGCAGACGTTCCAGGTGCTTCGACGGCATATTTCAACACCCTGCCAATGACCCCGCTGCAGGTCATTTCGAAAGTCCTCATCATTTTCAACGTGGGGTGTTATAGACTTTTAGGTGACTTGGAATTGCTGACAGCGATGGATTTAGTCGATTTTTGCTGATATGGTCCTTATATGGCGTCTGTACGTGGTATGGGGGGGGAATTGGTATGTTTGCGTGCCCCCGGTTAGTGTTAAAAGTACAGACCCCCTTGCGGCTCTCATATTACTCATCTCCATAGGCGCTTCTTGTCATTGCATATGCTGGTAAATCTTCAAGACGGGCGGGGAGCGGGAAACACTAATGCTGATTTTTCTCATTATGCATTAGCGGTGTACTTGATAGCCGTAAGCATGCTATCGTCCCTCAGAGGACCCAGCATCCTCGTTCTCTCGACGTATATGATCATTGCCCTCGCCATGTCGGCGTTCACCCACGTCGCCGTCACGACCTTCATTACCATACGGATCTGGCGGACCTCCCGTAACTACCAGGGCATCTGCGCGGGGCTCTCGGCTGGACGCTGGAGGGTCATGCTGATGATTGTGGAATCCGGCGCGATATACAGCACTACGGTGGTCCTTCTGGTGGCGTTCGCCTTCTACAAGTCAGCGATCGGTGGCATTCTCTCTGATGTCCTTGTTCAGATTAGCGTGAGTGGGACGACTTCGTACTCTATAGGCCTTTCATGACGATAGAAATTAGGCGATCATCCCTACTCTGATCATCGTACGCGCCAGGCTTGGCCTCAGTGCGTGTGGGGTGGGTACGAAGGCGGCGTCATCGGTTACATCCATATGCTTCGATCCGAACTGCCCTCCGGGAATTGCGGATGTCGAGACGGCCTCGTCCCACAGCGATCATACTCTAGAGAATCATCACACCCAGACAATGCGTCGAGAAGAGGACACTATTGCTGACAAAGTCTGATGTTCAAAGTTTTGTATCGGACCTTCGCATGAAGTTGTGGTTTTGGACATGGTAATATTACGCCACAAGAGCTGGCAATGGCTTCCATTGAGAACGTCGAAACACAGCACCGTCGTCGTTGACAGGGGCACAGAGAAGCTGAGAACGCTTTTGAGCGTAATGGTGACATTATTGAACGTGAACTGTCGTAAAGTATGTCTGTTATAATTATACACATCAAAGCAAAATCTAAAGGGGCATATCAGACAAATTCTGTCCATCATAGAAAGTATAAGCTCACGTAAATACAGTAGGGTTCCAGCAGGGCGCTGGGGTGAAAAAAAAATACAGACACTCCTCCGTCCATCGAATCGCTCCAAAGAAACATGTGATCCATCCTGGGCAACATCCTCACACCCTCAACTCCACATACGACTTGGGTTGGCTTAGTGCAACGCCCTGGTCACCCCAGAACCGACCAAAAACCCGACCATACACCAAATTCCCAATGCCCAAACAAAAGCCTCGACGAATCTCTGCCGTGCCCGCACGCCCGCTTGTTGAATCGAGTATGGCGAGCGAGGGTCATAGTACGCGTACGAAGTGGGAGGCTGAGCACTGAGAGGGGTGGGCCCGAATGAATAGTGCTGATGAGGAATTTCTGGGTATGGGCTGCCTGGCACCAAGGAACCGGGTGTCGGGGTTGGAATATGTAGGGCACCAACGGGAGAGGGCGTATGTGTGGGTTGGACTACGGTGTATGGCGGTGGAGGGGCTGGGATGTCGTTGGATTTGGGTGAGGGAGAGCGAGCAGCGTTGAGTGCACCGTACGACATGGTGGTCGAACAGGAAGAAGGCTGCTACACTTGTGACTACCTGACCTCCTCGGTCACACGCAGCTAGATTATAATATCACCATTATGCTCTTCTCTTCTTATCATCTTGGGTACTTGGCATTACTCGCTAGGAAATGGGGAGTGGGGAACGTACCTGCGTTCTCGGTATTGTAGGGATCAAGTTGAATCAACGATGCCATTGTCTGATCGTTGACTTGTAGAGACTTGCATAATGAGCAGTGCATCAGATTCACAGCTATGTTTCTACAATTACAGGTGGTAAAAGTACACGGTTTATGTGCTCAGTCCAGACAAGATGGTATGGGATGCGAGGTAAACCAAAGTGATTACAGGTGAGAAGGACTTCTAAAAGACCAAATGCGTAAAACGAAGAACACGCCACGTAAATAGAGCGATGCCCGTGGGCAATAGAAAGAAGATGCTTTATGCAGGTAATGCTTTCTTGATCCATTCTCTCAGGTCGTTTAGTTCCTGTGGATTTGTCGTGTGACCCATGCCCTCGTAGAGATGATATGACAGGCCCTTGTGTTGGTCAGGACTAGTGGAGCGGGGAATGGCGAGTTCATTTGCAAGGAAATCAGCTGAGCCCTTGCAATATTCAAATTTGACCAAGGGGTCAACCGAGCCGTGTCCCCAGAACACAGGGATCGATGAGGCATGGGAGGATGCCAGCTGGATATGTTCTGTAAGTTTATGTATATATGAATGGGCAGATGGTGGACGCACTGATTTGAATTTATGCCGTATCGGCAACCATCCACTCAATACTGCAATGCCGGCAAGTTTTCTCTCGCCCGTCAAGCCCGTCAAAATTGACATTGTCGCGCCCTGACTAAAGCCACCCAAAACGATGCGACTGGGGTCTGTACCGGATGCAACTTCGGTATCGATCAGCTGGTTGATCATCCTCGCCGACTGAAGCATGCCAACTTCATCTTCATCGGTATTAAATCCAAAGGAATATATATCGAACCTGGTGAAGGATTGAGATATGAATGAAGGTATAAGAAATCAGTACGAACCACGATGGCATTTCCATCCCCATGTTTGCAGTGACACTCCGAATAGGTCTTTGGGATCGAATTAGCAACACTCTACATCCAAAACCGCCAACCTCACGAGTGGGGGAGGATCCATTTAACGTGTGCAAGACCAGGGTCGTCTTTAAACATGTCTGCTACTGGTTTCCAACCACGACCCGTGTCACCAAGGCCCTGAAGGTGATTGAGCAGAGATCGCGAGGTGAAGAGGCTGAATGGTTGTACTCACATGAACGAAGACGACGGTCGCGGTGTGCTTTGCGATGGAAGGGACGGTGAGGGACTTGACAACGTTGGCGGCCATGGTGTAAGAGTGGAGATAAGTTTGAAAAGTAAAGAGATAATAAAGCAAGGCAAGGAGATAAATTCCACCAACAGTCTTGACCGAAACAATCGATCTCAGGTGGATCGGCATCTACCGGTCATTCCTCTCCTTCCCAACTTTTATCGTCAATCCTTTCTTACGCGCTGCCGCGAACATGTCGGACGACCATCAACGGCCCGCTGAAGCCGATTTGACCCAAGAACAACCTGGTCCGAGCGCCGAACACCAAGATCCTCAACCACCGTCAAAAAATGCCCTAAAAAGAGCTGCAAGAGCGGAGCGACATGCCGCCTTTAAGCTAGAGCGCAGGGCAAAGGAGAAGGAGGCAAAGAAGGAGAAAAAGCGTGCCATCCAGGCAAAACGCGCCGTGGGCGAGATCGGCGAGGACGAGGAGAAAAAGAGGCAGAAGAAGAAGCCCCGACTCCACTTTGGCGGCAGGGTCGTCGTGGACCTAGGTTTCGATGATAAGATGAACGAGAAGGTGGGCTGTGCTCCCTCTACACCTGTACCTCGTCCGTTATACATGTCGAATCTAGGAAATAATATCCTTGTGCTCCCAATTGGCTTACACCTACAGTGCAAACCGAAATGCTGCGTATCCTTTCTCCCTTGTGTACACCTCGCTCAACGGCCGCACTTTCAACCGGCTCGAGAGCATGAGCGACGCCGGCTACAAGAGATGGGCTAACACCGAATGGTGGCGTGAAGGCTATGAGCGAATATGGCAAGGCCAGGATCCCCCGCTCGAGAACAAAGGAGAATCAAATGAAAAGGGGAGTGAGGAGACCGTTCCAGATGCCCCAGCTGAGGCCTCTACCAGTGCGGCCGTTCCCTCCCAACAAGATGTGCGGCAGACCGTCGTCTACCTCACGGCGGACTCTGAGGACGAGCTCACCGAGCTCAAGCCCAACGAGACGTACATCATCGGGGGCATCTGTGATCACAACCGCTACAAGGTTGGGCGATTTTATTTTCTTCGCACCGATCCCGAATTAAATTAAAAAATCGCACCAGAACCTATGCCTGAACAAGGCCAACGAATCTAGAGTCCGAACTGCTCGGCTGCCCATCGGTCGTTATCTCGCCTCACTCCCCACCCGCAAGGTCTTGACCGTCAACCAGGTGTTCGAAATATTGTTGAAGTGGGTAGAGACGAGGAGCTGGGAGGAGGCGCTGTACTCCGTGATCCCCAAGCGCAAATTTCATGTCGGGGGTAAGGGTGGTTCGGATGCGGCGAAAAGCAGTTGTCAGGCGGGGGATCTTGATGACGATAAAGCTGAGAGCGCGGTCGCCGATGAGGTTGACTCTGCGGTCGTGGTTGTCGAGGAGCAGGAAGAGGCCGTGGATGAGGATCGATAGATCATTTGGGGTAGTTTTACCACCTGCAATAAATAATGTGATATACTAGGTTGGCCACCTATCCAGCGTGATGGAAGGTTCTGTCATTTTATATCTCGCAAGCAAGGGTCCCTCAATACAGCGGCATCTGGCATTAACCTATTCAGTGTACGGCATAGCATTCAGCCTGATAAGAAAGAAATTCATCCGCAATACCACCGCTTGTCAAGCACGCTCTGTACTACTCGAGCTCAAACCGTGCGTCCGTTATTGTTTTTGTGTCCCGGATTCCACGGATGAAATAAAGCCACAGCATTTTGATTAGAGGGTTGCTAAATATGGCAAGCAAGGCGCCTTATTTGTGCACAAAAGAACGGCGGCAGCTACGGCAGCCGGCGGGATCTCAGTCAGCGATATCAATAGCCGCCGGCAAGGGCACAAGCGTTTCCCGGCGCTCCCCAACGAACTTTGGAGGGGGCAACAAGTTATGGCATTGGATTTCACATTCTCTTTGTTGCCTTTTTGACGGCACCATCAGACATTCTTCTGGAAACTTAATGAACGAGAGACTGGGGCAGCTCTGGCAGATTACGGCCATACATGAGAAGAACATTATAAGATCTCCTTCAGGCTGACTTTGCCAGTCCCTCTATCGAGAGGTTTAGGTTGAGTAGGCGCAGGCTTCCATCCGATCTGATTGACGTGGAGTTTGTGTGAGTGATTGTGTGCGACATGAGGCAGTGCCTTGAACTGACCATGTAGATAATTTGGAACGTGGCGGGGATACTTCCATCCTCACTACCGTGTAGCTCTAGAGGGCCAGTTATGGGTGGCCAAACCTATAAAAACAAAACGGCGAAAAGGTACCTTTGTAGATCGCAGATGCAGCTGCAAGGGTATCTCTCTTGATCATATTACGCCTAATCACGAGGAAAAAAATAGTCAAAGCTCAAAACAAAAAAATACAGCCGCAAAGAGTGACATACCGCCCAATCACAGCGTTCCCTTCGCCCATGTCGGACAGGTCCTCGACCAGTTCCCACATGCTAGGGTACGCTACCTTGACCTCGTCAGTGTCGACCGTTAGCAGCGTGAACCCGGCGCGTCCTAGGAGATTTGAAACGTCCCTGGTGTCTGAATTTGAATCTAAGTTGGGACAAAACGCCGTTTGGATCACATGGCCGTACCGGTCATGGGCGAGATGTGGGGTGAGATGCCACCCTCTCGTTCTACCTCCGCAAGCTGGAGGGCCGTCCTAGAAGCATTTGCTTGGCTAAGCCTGTTTTTCAAGATCACAAATGTCCATACCTGAGTTCGAATAAGGTCTCACCGCCAAACATGGCTCCTAGAAATAAACCATCGGGCTTCAGCGCTTCCTTGACTTGTACCAACACCCCTACAAATGACGTGAGTCCACAAAAATGAGGACATATTTATGAGGCGCGTTCTACCAACCGGGAAGGTCATTCACCCAGTGAAGGCTTAGGCAGGATACGATTGCTTCCTGTGAGTTCGGCTCAACGACCTGCAGGAGATCCTCCTCCTCCGCGTGTATCCTCTCGACTTCGACTGAGGGCGTTCAGGGCATTATCAATGGCACGTAGGACGGGAGCCTGACCTTCAAATTCGGAGTCAGGGTCTCGACGCAACGTTTTCTCTGGAGAGGCACTTTGTCAGTGAATAAGCGCGAGGCCAGGCAGTTGTGCAAACCGGAAGCATCGATCATAATGCATTTTGCTGTTTTATCCAGCTCTAGTAACTTTGAGAAATGACCGGGCCCGGATCCGAGGTCTACCACAGAACTGAACTTGCGCTTTATGTCCTACGACGCGAGAAAATTCATAAAACGACTCTGACAAGTACAACCAACATACTAAGAGGCGTTCCATCATCCTGTCCGCAACCTCGTCGCGAAGATAGTCGACTGTTCTACTTCTTGCGCCTCCGTCACGCGACGCGGCCTGGTCTTTCTGGATTCTTTTGACATTTCGGTCAAACACTTGATAGGGCCCGACAGTGCCCGTTCTAGGGGGCGGATTAGACGTCGAGATCGCCGCAAAACCGCGCTTCTGAGCTACCCGCCGGCCATTAGAGTAAACGAAACGAGCAAGAGACATTTCAGGCGGAGTTCACATGAGGATTACCGTGACGGCTTGACTAATTATTTCAATTTCACCAAGTGTGACATCCACGTCTTTGCCAGTTCCCCCATCAGGCTTTCCTGTTTCCTGGCTAGCCCCCCTCTCTTGTCGGTAGATATGTCTCAAGGGCGACCGCCACCTAGTTTTGACCTTGTTCGGAATCGTGTCATGGCGGACGAACTTGAAGAAATTCGAGCCAATGAAAGGTTCGCCGAGGAAAAACAGGCCCAATTGGACAAATTCAACGCGGACAATGAAGCGAGAAAGCAGGCCTATAGAGCACAAGAGCTTTTACGGAAAATTGAGGAAGGAAAACAGGCTGAGTACGCGTTTTTCCATCTTGTTTTGGCCTCAGCTGATCAATCTTACAGGCGCCAGTTGCAAGCTCTGACCAGTGGCTCCGGATCTGGGTGAGTTTGTTTCCTTTCTGTTGGGTTCCATACTTTATACTGTCATAGGCGACTTGCTCTTCAGAGCTCCTCAGGCCAGCAAAATCCTTATGACGTAAATCAGAACATGCGGCCTTCTGGAGCTGCTCAGAGTGGAAATGTTGTTCAGTACGAGAATGTAAGTCGCATTCTTTGTGAACTAGATCTCAGTCAATTTTATTCTATATTGGAAGGCGAACGGCACAGGCTACCTCCCCCCACAATGGGCGACCTATGGTCAATCCAGCTCGCATAATACACCCATCCCACCACACGACCAATATCAATGGAAACATTATTCAAACCCTCAACATCCGCCGCAGGCGCAAACATCCCAGTTGCCCGTGTCACAGAACGTCGCGCAACCTCAGCACAAGCCTGCTCCCCAGCCCCATAGGACGGATGCTCGTCCATCTGGAAAACAACCCTTTGTACAACAGGGTCGGCAGGCTTTGCAGATGCAGCCGGTGGCACAGCTTCCGCAATCTAATCAGTATCAACAACATTCCCAGTCGGCTACTTCAACAAGAGGGTGGAGAGCACCAGCCCAAGCGAATGGTCAAGGGCCTGCTATTCCTAATTTTGTACCCCCGCAGAACGTGCAAACATCCAGGGCTCGTAAGTCAGATTGTCATTTTGGGCGCTTTTCCCGTCGTCTGAATGATCGTTTCAGCACCACTATCTGAAATCAGCCTTGCTGGCGCATTGGATACAACAGGGAACGCGGTGGTCAGTACTCTCCACCCAATTTCGCTAAATGCCTCAACAATTTTGCACATACAGAGGCCTCATCCTGCACTACCGGGGGCATCTGTGGGGCCGACTGAAAGTGCTCTTCATACTGCAGCAGTGAGAGTGCAGGGGCAAGTTGGGACGAGTAGGACAACGCATTCCAAGACCGCTACTGGGCCACCACTAGCCTCAGGTTCAAGTCAAGCAAGCACTTCTGTTCCCCCTCAGTCCACTCAAGGGTCATCGTGGTATCAATTCAAACTTCTGGTTCAAGATTGGGCTCGTGTGGCCCACGCACCGTCTGTAATGGATCTGTGGAGTGGCGCAAACATGCAGGTTCATAAGGACGCGTATGGACAAATATTAATCACCCTGCCACCAAACACGGACAGAGCTATCCCAGCAGTTATTACATTTGACCAACTTTCTGAGTTCGTGGCAAGGGATACACATAACTCGACCCTTCCCGCCCAAGGTAGCACTCAGCCTTTGAAACAGGACCACGCTGTGGGACCAAAGAAGAAGGAATACCGTCCCTACAGTATTCCTCAACACCAAGCATTACCAACTCCTGCTTCCGCCCGCCTCCAAGCCTCGGGAAACTCAGTCAATGCTCTCCCAGGCCCGGGCACCCCAGCATCCACAACTACCTCAAACCCCTCAGTCCTCAGTGCGACTCCTTTTACGCCTCCCAGAGTATCTGCTGCGCCATCGTCCTCATCAGGACGCACACCCTCGCAGGCAAACTTAAAAACCCTCGCGAAGGACGTTTTGCGTGCCTTGAAAAGACCTTTTCCCGAGGAGACCACATCGGTGGAGCCGCCAGCCAAACGACATGCTACTGTGCCTACGCCTCATGTTTCTGGGGCTTCAGGTGTGTTACCGCGAGCAGCAATACATGGCCATGTACCTCCCCCACAACCGACGACACAACTTCAACCACAGCCTGCCCCTTTGACCTCAGCTGTACCTCAACCGCTACCGGCGTCGTCACAAGCAAAGACCAGCTCACCTATAGTCACCGAACAACGACGTAACTACTATCGCGAGCGTCCATCTACTTCGACATCAGCTGAAGCTGGCCCATCGAAGGCGACGACGTTTGCACCAGCTACTTCAGTGCAGGCGCCAGCTCCGGTCAAAGCCACACTTCAGACATCCACTTCTACCCAGGTTCCATCCTCGGCAGCGACACCGACCGCATTACAGGCTATTACCGGTGTATCACTTGCTTCCGCCTCTCAACCAGCACCTATCGCCCTTTTGAAGCCCACTGAAGACCCTTCCCGCAAGCCTGCTAGTCCTTCAGTTCCAAAGACCGTGTTTCCCCAACGGCAGAAAACTCCTTTATTTTTACCCTCGCCTTCGTCATCGCCTGTCGCTAGACCGAGTATCTCTGTTCCGGAGATGTCACTCGACTCGGACAATACCTGGAGCGCCGAACCACTCAGATCATCGTTTTACATCCTCGTACCTTCTCCGCCTGAATGGGTCCGGAAATATAAGGTCCAACAGTTGAGGACCAAACGGCGGCGGCTGTCTACTCTAGTTGCTGATCACGAATCTGAGATAGAGTCTTTTTCACAAAGTAGTGCACCAGAAATTGACGACGAAGGTATGCCTTTGCCGTGACCCTGTATTCTACTTCTTACCAATTATAAATATGAAGAAGTCGAATTCATCGATCTGGATCCTGCAAATGACCTGGCAAATGGTTCGTACATTGCCAGAACTTGATGTTAGGCTCCTGAATACTCAAAATTACCCAGATGAGGCTGAGCGAGAAGCCATTTTGTTATCGTGTTCTCAACTGGTTCAGCGGCAATGCAAGTGGAACGGCTGTGACGCCATCTTGGCATCGACAGGAAAGCTCATAAGGCATTTTGCTTATGCGCATCGCGAGATTTTTGAGGTGTGAAGGATATCGATACCGTTATTGTCGAGTTCTTTTCGTTGACACCAGTTCCAGGATATCTGCATTTGTAGGTGGCAGCAATGCGGGCGACATGCTGTCAACTGGGCGGAACTATTTAATCATCTGAAGGGGCATGCACTGATACCATTGCAGTGTGCCTACGAAAGTAAGTCGAACAGTCCATCACTTTCATCATTGATTCACGTTCCTCGTCAAGATTGCGAGGAGACGTTCCGGACACCGCGTCAACTTGCAAGACATCATGAAGCGGAGCATAGCAACGATGTGCTCAAAACCTCAGCCATGCAATTCAACCCAAATCTACAATCCCCTGCAGACGCTCCTCCACTGGTTATTCCTTCGTATTTAATAGAACCTGTCCAGCAGCCTTCGATATCTAAGGAACGGCATGCCACCTTTGGACCATGGGTATGGAACTAAGTATTTCTATCTCCAGTCACTGTACTTACGACCTACATCATTAGGTTCTGCGGCAGATCGCGGGGCCTGTCAACACCGAGGTCAAACGGTACAACGCAGCGTCCAAGCTTTTGCAATCACCCTCCCGGGGCGACAAACGGGGCAATCAGCCATATGACTTTCTCAGTTTCCCATCAACGAATTATTCGTCAAATCCATCACAGCCTTCAAAGGTTCGCGGAATGGAGGATCTGATTTCTGGGGAGGTCTCTAACATGGCTCACAACGGTCTGGTGCTTTGGGGCCCAACAGTGCCAGTGAAGGAGGAGGAGGAGGAGGAGGAGGAGGATGAGAAACAAGCAATGGTTGAATCTGAAGACGAGTTATTCCTTTCTCCAGCTGCGCGACAACCGCGCCGAGAAGAAGAGGGTATCGCAGAAGATCAAATGGACGTTGACGCTGTTCAGTTATTACTTGTCAATTGAAACACTAGATCTGCTTTGAGTTGTCGTGTGTACTTTTAGTCGTCTGATGGCTCCGTGACCGATGAGATCTCATTTTGTCGGTCGTCATGTTTTAGTCATGTTTTGCAACCTTGTAAGTTGTAACTACGTTTTGTGATATATAGAGAATGCGATCATTGTGATCACGCGAGAGATTGCTGCATTTGGATCAGGGTCGCATTACCACAACCCATCCACTTTCTTCCAGTTCACACTCAGTGTCTGCCAATGGCCGGCGCCCTCGACAACCATGGTATGCTAAAAATCCTTTTTTATGGCTCCTGATGCTAACTTGGAGGTTACAGGGCCGGCATACATATCAGTGCATTCTGCAGACGTGATTCTCTCAGAAATACGGCCAATAAAGCTCAAGATCGAAGCTCTTCAGTCGATAAATTTGCTTCTGGACGAGTTTCTCTTCAGCATACTCAAGACCGCGGGCTCTCTTCAAACGGATAATTTGCGTGCTAGCTTGCTCAGTTTGCTTCCGACAACCCTTGGCAAAGAAGCGCTCCTCGAAGCGGAAGTGGAATTGAGGGCTTATTGGGAGCGGACAACACCACCTGATGCTGGCATTCTGGATGACGATTCAAAGGCATTTCATTTGCAATGGGCTTTTGAGGTCAGTTCCAGATAAAGATCACTCTCGGACCTTGCGTGCTAAATCAACGCCGCCGCCACTCAGATATTACGACTCAAATGCGAAGCATTCTCAACGCTCAACGAATCTGATGAGGACCAGGCTACTGAAAATCGTATAAATGATAGGATGAGTGCCGCTGGGGGGACACCACCTAAAGCAGGGCTCGTGGCACCTGCTGCACTGTATCTCACTGCTATACTTGAGTACGTTCCCGTATCAACACAATTTCCTGCTCTCTGACGAATATACCCACAGGGCTATGTGCGAGTAAGTTCTCGAATGCATCAACATGTCTCTGGCAGCTTACAATTAACAGGCACATTCTAACGAGTGTCGGCCGAGTTGCTGCACGGGATAGCAGTCGCACCAACGCAACCGCCCATGACTTATATATCGCACTCTGCGAGGACGATACCATCTACGGTCTCTTTAAGTCGATGAGAGGTACGTCACCATGTGGCCATATGCAAAAATGATGGACATCGTTGACACGTAGCAGTTTACGAGCAGATAGAACAGCTTTCCACAACACCAAAAGTGCGGAAGAGTAAATCCTTCACAAAGAATGACAAGTTTTCACGCACTTCTTCTCCTCATCACGATATGTCTTCGGCTAAGGAGCCATCCGGACGATCTCGTCTCTCCTCAGATTCTCCTGGCATGGCAACCAATATTGGCTCCACCGTAACGGCAAATCCTGGGTCTAGATCTTCTTTCGAAAAAACGAGAGCCATGAAGATGTTTAAGGCGAATAGTCGATCGTCTATCGACGCGGACCCTGTGAATGGTCACAAGAGGTCTGACTCTCTGGTCAGTGAGAAGAGTTCCAAACACACTGCAACGCTCGTGGATGAAACTGTAACCTACGAGGTCGGTCCTGACATGTTAATTCCTTCCATATGTTGATTTTCCGTAGGACGAAGCGCTGCAGCAAGAATTCGATGACTTGATGCGTTCCTCTTCCACCATGAAAGTGTCACTCACACCTGATCGGCTCAAGACGATGGAGGTATGTTCGCCCTGGATTAGTCAGCCCTGAATTTTAAAAACATTAAAATTTGTCCCAAAAAGGCATACAAACAAGAGAAGGAACGCGGAAACAGGCGGCCAAATCCTCAATCATTTAAGCCCGAATCTGATCCTGCTCAACCTCTCCCACCACGAGCAACAGGCCGTCGTCCATCCCTTCTCCACGTCGATTCAATTAAAGAGGACGACGAAGAGGGTGGAACCAAGCCTTCACTTCCTCTGCCTACTACTCGTAACCGTCAAGCTAGTGTTAGTTCACCACCAACCACCTCACCTACCCCTAGCCGTGTGCGGTCAGTCTCCACTTCCAGCCCAAGCCTCACACAACATTCTTTCGCAAAACCACCTCGCATACTCACCCCAGGCCATCCCACAGCAACGGATCAGCCCCCCATGCAGAATCGTCGCTATGTCAATAAGGTGCAGGACCCCTCCTTCCCACCTCGTACACGTAATATTCAGCGCAATCGTGAATCTCTTGATTTGGACGACGTCATGGCTGGCTCAGACGACGATGAGGCTCTTGCGCCAGCACCTGCCCCCAAAGCCCCTCCCAAGACTCCCAAGCGCAATGGCAATGGGCAACACGTCTCTGCAGGCACAAGGGATCTGATTGCCTTTTTGTCAGAAGGGCCACCCGACCTTGGAGGACCTTTGACTGATATTGCGGCTGATGGGCCACCCTACGGAAGCTCGCCGAATGGCAAAACGAAGGGCACGGGAAGGTTGCAGAGAATGATATCCAAATTGTCGTTGAGCAACGGGGAACGTTCACGCGGAGCAGATGACTTCGCCAAGTCTTCACAACAGTATGGTCGACCATTCCCCTCGCAGCCATCACTCAACAACCTGTCCTCTCTTGCCAATCGCCCAATACCACCTCGCCCTCCCCCGGCTCCACGCCCCATCTCCCCACCTGCATCACCGCATGACTCCTCAGAAGAGCATAGTTATATGGGGTCCCGTTCACGGAGCGCATCTCTGGTTCAAAGGCGTTCCCCATTGGAAGCCAATAATCGCCCTGCAGTACCAGAAATGCCTGCTGTCCTTGCAGCTCCTGTTCCTGTGCGACGAGAACATATCGCAAGCGTCTCATCCAGTCGCCGGCCTTCGCATACCAATGGACACGCTCAGTCACCCGCTGATGGCAAT
Organism: Tephrocybe rancida; assembly: GCA_018858115.1. Taxonomy (NCBI): domain Eukaryota; kingdom Fungi; phylum Basidiomycota; class Agaricomycetes; order Agaricales; family Lyophyllaceae; genus Tephrocybe; species Tephrocybe rancida. The sequence continues at coordinate 66,619 of JABCKT010006460.1, read as the reverse complement.
GTACAGCAATTGACTAGCACTAACGGACACGCGCAAGCTCCTTCCGTTCCGTCGTCTGGTATTGCAAAGCCGCTTCCCTATGTCACGTCACCCACACCGCCCAGGTCTCCCGTTCGCAAACCTCCCCCAGTCTACGTTAACCCAAATGCGCAACCCCATCTCTCTCGTGATGAAGCACAACATATGCATAGGCTTTTCACTGGGGCTACAACAGCCGATGAGTGTCGCCTTATTCTTGATATGTTCCTCGCAAGGGCTGGTATTCCAGTGGATCCCAAGACGTATGACGTCCAAACACCCTCCCCTCCCCCGTCAGCCGTTGCTCGCGAGCAAGCTGCTGCCACGAGCCTTGAAGCCTCCTTGTTGGAGCTTTTCCTCGGAGGCGAAAATGTCACCGAGCCGAATTCTTTCCGAAAAAATGGACAATTACATTCCGAGACCCTGGCGGCCGAGTCGGATCCGCCACACCCCAACGGCGCTGTAAATGAAGACCCTGTGGTCCCTGTCATCGGAGAATCTATTGGAGAGAACAAAGAAAGTACGCCTCTTGATGCACGCGAGACTGCCCCGTTGGCACCCAACGATACCCTGGTAGAGGCGTAATTTTTGTCTTAATTGTTGTATCCTACATGCCATCCTTTGGAAAATCATTTTACCAGTATTAGCATGATCTTCGTTTTCACACATTATGTACCCAGTGGCCCTTCCCTCATTCACGGTGGATAATCTTTATATCATCATGGAATTAAGTGTAATGAGCTCGTACAATACTTTTATGGCTACCGCACTTCCAAAGAAACCGCGATGCCCATGGATGCCAACTCCGCACAAAGGTAACGGAAGACGTAGGGGACAGCCACAACGTCAAGGTCGCCTCCCTTCGAGGCCCTTCCAAGAACATTTTGTGAGGTAATTGCGACACGAATATCGGCTTTCGGTCTTTGCAGGTGTTGCCCTGTCGCCAAGGCCTGCCGTTCTCGTTCGTCCTCTTCCTCTGCAGCAGCCCGACAAGTTCTGCAGTACTCCCCACCTGGGCCAGTTGCTTTTATTGAGCCTGTGACGCCAGTCGCCACTTCTCCAAGGCTGATGTCCTCGTAGCCCAAAGAAATAAGGCTCCCACATGTACGGCATACCCAAGCGGTTGAGTAATCGGAACAGTTCATTAGCCTGTCTTGCAGCAAGAAGGAGGTGCCATGTGCAATAAGGGCATCGCGTTCCATCTCTCCGAAGCGTATACCTCCAGCCCGTTTTCGTCCCTAAACAGAGTCAGAAGTTGGTCTGTGATGATGATGATGATGGGAGAATTCGTGGCCTACCTTCACAGGCTGTCGTGTTATTGGATCAACTGGTCCTGTTGTGCGCACTTGGAATTTGTCGAGCACCATGTGCCTGAGACGTTGGTAGTACACAACTCCCAGGTAAATGTCGGCGGCGAATTCCTGGCCAGTGATACCAGAGTACATGGGTTCATTGCCATAGTAGTTATACCCGGCTGCGAGAAGCTGGTCCCCGAAATAGTCTATAGCAGTGTCTTTCTCTGAGAATCTGATGACGTTGTGAGATGATCAATGCGTCAAAATACGGCAGGCATTGTGTTACTCACTTGAAAGGGGTGGCATCCTGCGCTAGTCCATGCATCGCACCTGCCTTGCCTGCCATGCTCTCTACCAACATACCGATGGTCATGCGACTGGGGAAGGCATGGGGATTGATGATCACATCAGGCTGCATCCCACTCTCACTGAATGGCATATCTATCGCAGGCCATTTTTGTGAACAGACACCCTTCTGTCCATGACGGGATGAGAACTTGTCGCCAATGACAGGGGAACGCGTTATCCTGAGCGTGATCTGCACCTTTTGCAGTTCAGAGTCGCCAGCATCACTACCTGTGCTTGCTGTTAGTAAGAATATTAGAAGTGTGTTTCATCAATAACTTACCAAGAAGGCGAACTTCCTCGACATACGCAATTTCGTCACCCTTATACTTGTCAAATTGTGTACGACCAGTGACGTCGTTTGTGTAGGCAGCCAGAGGAGCTCCGGGGCTCACAACTGCACCTATAAAAGGTAGGCCATCAACATCAATCGTGTCCACACACGCATGAGCCCTTTCTCCAATTTGTTTGATATCAGGGCCAATGCCAAAATGCAACGTGGGTGCAGTCGAGGATCTGACAGCGCCTTTGGCTTCCTTCAGATCGATTATATGAGATTTGTAAACCGTCCCATATCCAAAGCCTCGTTCGTGCGCCGATTTGTTCAGGATCATGGCGTCTTCCATGTCATATCCGGTATAAGATATTACAGCGACGATGGCATTTGTGCCATTGGGGAAGGAATCCATCGCATAAGTGTTATGGAGAGCAGGACGAACAACCGGGCTCTGACCGCTTTGCAATCGGTAAAGCTTGTTATCTGTCCTGTGGCGAAGAGCAGTGGCGGGAGTTCCCATCGTTTGTTTACCCATCTATGTAGTTCGTGAATCAGAAGGTCTTGAAGCATAAAGGTACGAATTGATTTACCTGACATTGATAGATATTCCGCGGGCTCTAAAATTTTATTAACGAGCTGATCGGAGATGTAGAACTTTGTGGCTAACCTGGTTGAAATCGGAGAAGGGTGTGAGGTTTGCAAGGATCGAGAGGAAATTTGTGGGGTTGTGTTCAACATGAGTAGAAGCGTCTGGTTCAATCTCTTCCGGAGTGCATGCAATATTCATGTAGACCTGTTCAAAGGGACCGACTTGGTCGTCACGCCCGTTAGATAAATATTTAACCGGCCGCATCATCCTTGATCTTGAGGCGAAAAGGAACAGGCCCGGATATTGACCGCCTTTTGATTCTGGCACTAGTCCAATCTCCAGGTCGAGCGGAACTTCATGCTTTCCTTCAGTTTTCCATATCCGAAGGTTGGTGGCAAGTTGTGCGGCCAATGGGGATCGAGCCCATCCAATGACGCGTCCATCAAGTTGGACACAGAGATTTTTCCGACCATCTATTGAGGGAGCGAAAGCCTGGGTCATTCCGTGTGCTGCGAGGAGAGCGGGGATATGAGCGACGGTTAAGGGTGCGGTGACTATACGACAAGTCCTGGAAAGATGGTTTAGCAGACCACACGGCGATCCATCAGGTGTGTGGACAGGGCATAAAAAGCCTGAGTTTTCCCCTGTTGGTCAGACACAGTGAAGATGGAGTGAGGAACGAACACACCCCATGCTTCGGGCAACAACTTGCGGACTGTAGTTGTTTTCAGCTCCGCAAAGAAGGCACCACGATGGATACACCTGAAATGGCTGATGTAGCGCTGCCAGTTTAGTTTCTCGGCGACGATGGTGAAGCCCGACGCCTGTTGGAGATCAAGGCCTGTTGGAGAGACGAGATTGCCAGTCGCAAGGAAGTTGGCAAGCTTTCCACCAATGTCAAAGTTTACTTTTGATAGAACCTTCGTGAAATATCGCTCTGCGAACAGTCAGATTTCAAAAGCGCGGCACCGAGTACCGGGGACGTACTATCGTTGAAATCAACAGGGGCGCCATTTCGCACATCGGTCCTGATGTTACCACGAATGTTGTTTAGAATTTCGTCCATACGTTCCTTGATAATCATCCCGTATAAGCTCCCTGGAAGTAGAACCTCTTGGTGCTGAGGCGAATCAGGGTTATCGGCGCAGCAGGAAGACGCAACAACAGCATAGAGCTTCCGTAACATGAACCTGGAGCAAGTTAGACACGGTAGAGTGAGATGCCCATGGGATAGGAAACATACAGGAGCATACGGAATTTATCTCGAGGAGATTCCAAATGAACAAGTATCATCTTCTGAATTAGATAAGCACCCAACGCGGCGTTTGTCCAGTTCTCTGGCATATTGAGGAGAATACGGAATTTATCGCCTAGGTATTCCAGACATTGCTCCCCAGTGTGCATAGTGAACATCTTGAAACTTCTAAGAAGCAGTTCAACACGATCAGTTAAGAAGGTGTTTTCATAGTCTTGCATCATAATTCCCTCGAAGATCTCTCGGTCCGAGGCGCCAACGAGAGCCTTGAGCACGAGCATGATTGGAATTACATATTCCTGTTTTCGTAGACTGAAACGCAACATAGCACTTCCGTTGGAGAGATAATGGAGATTGTTGGTGACACTGGTTTGGTCAGGGCGAACGCAGCGAATTTGAACTGCGTAGGGGGTGTAGGATGGACCACGGTTGGAGAAGGTGGGGCGAATGAGGGAGATGACATGATTTCGTCGGGGTAAGATGAGATAACGAATGAGACGTTCGTTTCCGTTGATAACGAAGTAACCACCGAATTCTTCAGGTTCCTCATGGTGGCGCACGAGCTCTGCTGAAGACATATTGCGTAGATTGCACCTAACGGACTTGGGGATGAGGGTCAGCCCCGAACCTCACAGAAGACACCCAGCACATACTCGGACCATGATGGGCACTAGACCACAATCCTTAATCACACTGTTCACTGTTCCCGCATTATCGGACCAACATAGCTTTATGCTCATGCGTCCACGGTATGATGACAGACGTTCTCGGGCCTTTGAATGAATAAAGTCAGTTAGTTACGATTGGCAGAAGTAATTATCAGCTACCTCAGAAGGATATACTCGCATATCTTTACGATCTGGCCGTAACTTGTCAGGCACTTGGGGACGTGCAACTGTCACGGAATCGATCCATACTAAATCAAGGTCAGCATCCAAACTCTAGGGCTCCATCAAGACAACACTCACTCCTCATCTGGTTTCCCCACCCAACAGTCCCATCTACATCAGGCAGTGCAGACCCATCGAATACAACGCGTTCGCCTATGTCTTTTAATGCGAGAGACAGCAATCCACGACCGTCACCATCGCCTGAAGGTAGCCCAGAGTCATCAAACAGAGCATTGAAAGATTCAATATGAGGAGCCACAAATTCGTTCAAGATGTTATAAGTCGAGCCATCTGTTGGGGGCTCCCTGAAAGCCTTTTCGCGGGCTAGTGTGTTAAATGTTGGGACCTTCTTGGTCTGTGCCGACCCATCTGGCATGCTGAAAACCAGTCTAGACTGAGGCAAAACTTCGCCCAAACCGTTCGAGCTCGGATTGTAAAAATTGAGCACGTGCCCAGAGGCTAATAACTTGAGTGACCGTGGGTACCGGAGACTGAAAGACTTGCGAAAGTTCGCGTTTACACCGTTATCGAGCCTGGTCCAAGCTTCTTCTCGTTGGCTTTACGATGTTCAATAACAATGTAACGTCCTCGTGGGCGACCCCACAACCAAACCAACAGCAGCAGCAGACGGGGGCTTTTGGACAGCCAGCAGGTGGCTTTGGGACATCTTCTGGTGAGTCAGGTTTGATCATTCATTCGGCACACGGTACTGACTTTTAAGGAGCCTTCGGGTCTACAAATACAGGCGCCTTTGGTCAACCTCAACCTGCACAGCAACCTCAGGCAAACCCTATGTTTGGAAACCTTGGTGCACCAGCTCCAACAACGAACACAGGCTTCGGTGTGTCTTGTTTTCTTTTTTCTTGTTCACCGCATCTTGTATTAATCTGACACTTCAAAGGCGCGTTTGGTGGTGCCAATACCTCACAGAGTAACGCAGCGAACCCAATGTTTGGCGGTGCAAAACCATCTACAGGTTTTGGCGCGTTTGGAGGAGGAGGTAGTGCTTTTGGTGGGGGAGGTGCATTTGGACAAAACGCCGCTGCCAGCGGCTCTGGGACCGGAGCTTTCGGACAACCCGCGACGACGACAGCTACGAGCGCGTTTGGCGGTGGTACTTCAATTTTCGGTGCGAACAAGGCTCCATCGGCGTTCGGTGCTACAGCAGGAAATAGTACGTAGCAACATACCTCGATTCCGAGCAACCCTCATTAACATTTTATCATAGATGGCGGCGCACAGCCATCAGTCCCTGTGGTCACAGCTGGATCGTCGAACCCGCCATACACTGTCCACACGGATAAAGATCCATCCAATCAGTCCGTAACTCTCCAGTTCCAATCCATTTCTTGTATGCCTGCCTATGCAGGGAGTTCCCAAGAGGTACGGTTCAATATTCGTCGTTGTCAACCGCGCTCACGATTGGTCCAGGAAATTCGGGTGCAAGATTACAACCAGGGGCGTAAAACAGCGAGTTTCGGACCTGGGGCATTTGGTGCTGCCCAGCCTGCCCCTGGTGGCGGACTTTTCGGGGCGCAGGCAACTCAACCAGCCTCGGCATTCGGAGCTCCGGCAACGAACACTGGAGGATTTGGTGCCTTTGGTGCGCCTGCTGCCAACACACCAGCTCCAGCAACGACAGGTGTTTTCGGCGGTGGTGGTGCCTTTGGTCAACCCCAACAGCAACAGCAGCAGCAGCAGCAGCAGCAACAAACTGGTGGTTTCAGTGCGTTTGGAGCAACAGCACAACAACCTCAACAGCAGCAAACTGGAGGTGGACTGTTTGGAGGCGGGGGTGCCTTCGGATCCACTGCACCCAAGCCCGCTTTCGGTGCGTTCGGAGGTGGAGGTAAGCCCTACATCAAAATCAGAGTTTTGTTGTTCATTTCTCTTTAGGAACAACAGGTGGTGGCGCCTTTGGTGGAGGTAATGCCTTCGGACAGCCACAACAAGCACAGCAGCAGCAGACACAGCAACCCGCTGGCGGCCTGTTCGGAGCCACCAACAACACTTCCGCCACGAGCACATTCGGGGGCTTCGGCGGTACGTTTTGTAGTCTCTGAATGATGTCCTTCCTCACTCACTTATTATCCAGCTAACAACAATACTGCCAATAAATCGATTTTCGGCCAGCCATCCACGACTACTCAACCAACGGGCGGGTTTGGTGCTTTCAGTTCCAATAATCAACAACAACAGGCCCAGCAACCACAACAACAAACGAATTCATTGTTTGGAGGCGGTAACACTGGAACAGGTCTATTCGGCCAACAACAGCAGACACAACAACAGCAGGGAACTCAACCAGCGTCCAATCCTTGTAAGCTTCCTTACAATTTCTTTTCACGATCGTACAAACTGATGGTGCCTTCTTTCAGTATTTGGTGGTGGCCAAAATGGCGGGACAGGGGGACTCTTTGGAGGAGGCGGAGGCTTGTTTGGTAACAACAACCAGCAGCAACAGGCGCAGACACAACAACCAGCTCAAGCAGGCACTTTTGGTGGCTTTGGCGCTGCGAAGCCTGCTCAGCCCGCTGGGGGTCTTTTCGGAGGCGGTTCCTTTGGACAATCAACGAACACAACACAGGCACCGAATTCACTTTTTGGCAGCACCCTCGGAGGCCAGCAAAATAATCAATCGACACTGGGTGGAGGCTTGTTCGGGAAGCCTGCGCCTGCTCTTGGTTCCTCTCTGTCCACCGGCGGTGGAATATTTGGGTCGTCGAACCAAACGGGTGGACTCTTCAACGCTTCTGCGAGTGCCGCTGGTGCTCAGGGCACACTCACAGCATCCATATCAGAGCCCATAGGGTCTGACCTTCCCATATTCAACATTCTCCCACCCGGTCCCCGCCTCCTCGAAACATCCCAGGCCAAGAAAAAAGCTGGTTTCTTTGTAGACATCCCGACGCGGTCCCCGATCCCCAAAGTTGGCTACACGCCTGCAAACTCAAAGCTCCGAGGTTTCGCTTCGACATCGTCACCAGCCCCTTCTGCCCCTTCTCCGTATGCCGGAAGCCTCTCGCTGACGTCCAGCAAATCAAACGCACTCACCCTCAGCCGAGTCGGTGATGCAAACTCCTCCGGATTCGATAGCTTCCTCCTGGGACGAAGCTCCAGCCCTGCGCTCGGGAGTGGCAACAAACAGAGCGTCAAAAAAGTTATTCTGGACAAGAAGATCGAGCCTACAGAACTTTTCAGCAAGTCTGGTGGCTCCCCTGGACTTCGCGGAGGCAAGATTGTGTTTAGCCCCGCACTCAGCGCTGCATCACGCGAGAAGGAGGTGCAGGCTGCACTCAATCCCATCAACCTCGAGTCCCCGACGCCCGCCCCTCGGCCACAGCGCACTCCGAACCGCTTCACAGCGCAGAGCCAGCAGCCTGCCGAACAAGATGCGCAAGGCCACGAACTCGAGGAGGGCGATTACTACGTGAAGCCTGACCTTGCTACGCTGAAGCAAACAGGCTATGACGAGCTGTCATCCTTCAAGGATCTTGTCGTGGGCCGGGTTGGATTTGGAGAAATCCATTTCCTGGCCCCTGTCGACTTGACTGGACTACCGAAACTTGGGGCGCTGCTGGGCGAAGTCATTCGATTCGACGAGAAAGAATGCAGCGTCTATCCAGAGAGCGACGATGTCGATAAACCACCCCCTGGCTCAGGCCTCAATGTCGCGGCACGACTGTCGTTGTTGGGCTGCTGGGCTGTTGACAAGGCGACCCGGGAACCCATCACTGACGAGGCGCACCCCAGTGCAGCCAAGCACCTGAAGCGCCTCAAGAAGATCCCTAATACCCACTTCGAGAAGTTCGAGATCGCAGAAGGGAAATGGACTTTCAAGGTCGACCATTTCTGATGATGCGCTGGACTTGTGGATTTTCTGTTTGTTCATTATTTGCATGTATGTTTCCGGGTAGTAGTCAATAGTGTTTTTTTTGAGTTACATACAGTAGTCTACGTCGTAGATAGTTTTTAAAGTTAGCTGTTGCAATACAATATGATTTTGAATGCCGGAGGGGGTCGGTTAAGGAGAGTCCTGGAGTGAACCGGAACGGCTGTGTCAGATTATGTGTTCCGCGATGACCCACTCTGGCTTATGATGCCATGACCCGTGGTCTCTAATTCAAGACCAGTGGAAACAGCGACAACTTGTCCAAACTACCCACACCATTTACCATGAAGGTCGGTGTCCCCTCATATATGTCCTTCCAGTCGACTAAATATCCTCCAGCTCGCTACTCAAGAGGACATTCAAGGTCACGCAGCCGCCTCGCGTCGCGGTGCCATCGAAGGCGCAGTTGGAAGCGGCGTTGCGGCGCTCGGAGCGTCATATTATATGCAACGCCGTCTCGCAGGCTACCGTGCACTACCTCTTTCACTCAAGGCACTAGGCGTCGTCATTCTTGTCGCTCCCTGTCTTTCTATCCAGGCTGAACGTCGTGGTCTCGAGTACGACAAATCAAAATGGTGTGTGCATTGTGCCATTTGAGACAAAGCATTCTGCTGAGCTCGGTATACAGGGAAGGTGAAGGTGTCCGATTCTTACACGGAAGGCAGCTGGCCGACGACACTCGTTGGGAGGAATTGTCCACCCGTGACAAGTTAGGAGATTGGGCTGATCGCCACCAATACAGCCTGATTCTTGGCGGCTGGGCTTCCAGTCTGGCCTTTGCAGGCGCCATTATCTCGCGCGACAAGTACGCTTCACCAGGATCGTAGTATCATTATTTATCAGCTTACCGTTTACTCTCAGACTTCAAACGACCCCGCAGAAGGTAAATAGATCAACACCGTTTCTAATCCAAAACTATGGTCGTCTGACCCTTTCTGTCAGGTCGTCCAAGCTCGTATGTGGGCGCAGGGCCTGACCATTGGTCTGTTGATCGTTGCTGGCGCATTGACTCAATCCAAGCGTGCTGCAGCTGCAAAACATGTCAGTAGTTCTGGATCATTATCTACAGAGTCCAGCTTGACCTATCATTCCATCTCAGCCTAACACAGATCACTCTTGGAGGGATATGGTGAGCCCTTATGCACCAAGGATCAAATGCCGGAGTCACTGATTATGCATCGCAGTTGGAACACCAGGAGCAAGAGGCTCGAGAACTTGCTGCACTCAAGCAACAAGTCACGCCCCCGAATCGCCGCCTTCCCGCTACAGCATAAGCAGCTTGTACTTTTCGCAGTCTGTTTCCTTCCCTGGACTCCCTAGCTCCACGACCTATGCACCCACATAATAAGACCCATTCTAATGACCATGTAGCTTTGACCTGCATGTTGTAGTAGTATGTGCCGGATTTAAACCTGCGTTTCCCCACTCAGATAGACGTTTTGGACCCTCATAGCGTCCATATTCTTATTAAAATTTACAGCCTGGTTATGTGTGCCTCATTCTTGGTATACAAAATAGCGCGAAGCCTGAAAAACAATATGTATACTAAAATAATACTAAAATAGGACAGTAGTAGTAGGATAGGCGAAACGTGGCATTGCATGAAAAATTTGTCGCTATTTGAGTTTAGACGTACGTGTATAAGGGCTTGCATTTGACGTCGCTCAACTTCTACAAGCAAACTATAAGACGAGCCAGGGCTCGGGACACGGTGGGCGCGCCAAACGCGTCGCGTCGACTTCACGAGCGCCACGTGACAGCAGTTCCATATCTGTCACGGTCGCTTGCGGTCATGATAGTTGGTCCTTAAGAAGAGCTGGCCAGATTGTCGCGGTCAAGATGAACTCTTACCCACCTGGAATGGACTCTCAAGAACGTACGCATAAGCCTTCGCATAATTCTGCTAGCCAATAACCTTCTGCAACTACAGCTCTCCTCCCACATGGCTCGGAATCAGACCTTCATAGGACGAACGGTGCATACGGCTTCCCAGTTGTGTTGGGACTAAATCTCATGTTTTTGGCTGGACTAGAAACTCCACTGAGGAAGATGTCTAACTTCAAGCTCACCTTGGTGCTGACGTGCAGGACGCTACTGGTCCTGGTAATCATTGTGGTCCTTACAGTGCTGACGGGGATGTATATGTTACCCTACCGCGCTACACTGCCGGAAAGGAGGGACGATACAGTGTTCAAGAATAATACAGTCGGGAAACTACCGTGTGCGTATGAGCAGCTTATGTGGAAGGGGCTTGCACTGACCAGAGGGTTTGCTGCTACATAGTTATGGGCTATAATAGTACGTCCCATTACTTCCCTCCTCTCCATGGCACTGCTGACTGCTATACATGTAGCATGGAACGCGTACTATGTTTGTCTCGCCGATATAGACTTGGAGCCATGCTGAATTGTGTTGCAGTGCGATATCAGCGAGAGCAAGGTCTTGGAAACGGCTAAGCTTATGAAGTCGTTAGGGCTCATTGTATGTCCTTCCTCTCGCCTTCATCTATTATGTGATGTGTGATGTTGTGCTGAAACAGGACGTGGGCTACGATCACATGAACCTGGACGACTGTTATTCTGAGAAGGAAAGGAATGCTGCAGGAGATATTGTTGCAAGTGCGTTGGGTTTCTGTACCCTGTGACTTGGCTCAAGCCTGCCTAGACAAGGAACGGTTCCCATCGGGCATGAACCACCTAACGGATCAACTACACAAACTTGGACTGTGAGTGTACTTCGTATTTTCATCACCGATTCAACACAACTTATGCTTTGGTCATAGAAAGGCAGGAATTGTGAGCATTCGCTATTGGAAGTCGCTACATATGTGGGCTAACACAGATAATCAACAGTACAGTGATTCGGGATGGGTGACGTGCCAGAGATACCCAGGATCGTTCCAGAATGAGGCGAGGTTCGCAGCGCCCTCCGTCGTGTAGGCTGATACTTATGTGACTACTGGGCAGAGACATCAAGCTCTTCCAGGACTGGGGATTCGATTTACTGAAGTACGTTTCCACTTCACCTTCTTCTGTCCTCCTCGATGGTGTTCATTTTCTTTGATAGATATGACAACTGCGGAGGTAGGAGCCGACTTGTTCCTGGAACCTTGAGCGTGAAAGTGACAGTGTTTGTTCAGCTCCGTTCGATGAGCTCGTTAGAGAAGGGCTGGTTGGAAGTTCGTTTCGTTCGTTCGTTTCTTAAAAGCATGCTGATATGCCCTCGGTAGAATACGCCCACATGTCGAAGGCGATCGATGATTTGGCCAAGTCTTCTGGAAAGCCTCCCTTCTTGTTCTCTATATGCGAGTGGGGAAGGGTAAGCTTCGTTCTTGCACCATCGCTCGACACGTAAAGCTTATGGAGACATGTAATTAAAGGCACAGCCGTGGATATGGGCACGGAGGCTCGGACAGACCTGGAGGGCGAGTTCCTTTGTTTTCGCTGTAGGCGCATAATGGCTGATCGCGTTTGTGTGGCATAGACGACAGAGGATATCGGTACGTTGAGCGACATGTCGTGTGGATGGCACTCTCAAACCATATGTAGGGCCTGAGTGGTGGGTTTTGAGCAAGATCATAAACCGGTGTGTCGGACAACACCTTTAGTCAAAGTGAGCAACTTATATTTCCTAGAAACTCATTCATCGCTTGGGCATCCGATTTCTACGGCCACAACGACATGGACATCGTAAGGCGCACTTACTTTGAAGACTTGTATCAACTACTGACCGATCTAATGCTATAGCTAGAAGTGTATGCTACCTCTCACAATTGACTGAACCAATCATAGACTTAACATGGCATTACGCAGTGGAAATGGACAACTGTCCTATGATGAGGCTAAATCGCACTTCACGGCCTGGGCATTGATGAAGTCGCCACTCTTGATCGTATGTGTCGATCATCTCTAGATTCCAACCGGTGCTGATGACCTGTGTGCTAGTCTACCAATGTATGCATATCGGCGTCATTGATGCCAATGTTGTGGGCGACGCTGATTGACGACTGTAGCTCGCGAGTGCTTCCAAAGAAACGCTCGAGATATTGAAGAACAAGGAGATAATCGCGATAAACCAGGATCCCGTCGTCGGGACTTCTGTGGTTCCGTTTAGGTGGGGTATCAACGTACGTTGCCTTCTCTACCAGCCCTTCGAGACCAAGTTTTGACGGCGCTTTACTACAGCCTGCGTGGACGCACAACACGACTCACCCAGCTCAATATTGGAGTGGGGAAAGTCAAAATGGTACCGTATTCATGCTGGTAGGGCTTGCTCCCCTATTGTCGTAGAGCATCATTGACGTTGTCTGGAAGCTTAATGTGCTCGATCACTCGGCCGACATGTTCTTCAATTTGACTGAGTCGCCGTGGATTCGCGCAGGCCGCCAATATTCTGTTCGGGTAAGCTTTGGACTGCATTGACTTGTCTTTGTCCTCGTCTGATGTATGCGTACCTCCAGGACCTGTGGACACACACAGACAACGGGACAGCGGTACGCAACTTCACCGCTCATCAGGTGCCCGCGCACGGCGTGGTGGCGCTGCTCCTCTCAGACGCAGGTAATGAGCCGAAGGGCACACAGCCTCCGTGTGCGCGGTTGGAGTGGTGTATGGATCAAAATGGGACAAGGCTTGATAATATTGGATTTGGAGAAGGTAATGAAGATACCAGGAGGAGGGGATGGCCTTTGCTGTAAACAAAGATATATCTTGAACCGAACCTTGATCAAAAGTCGTGTATGACATTAGACGCTCATAATTTATTTAATTACAAGGGACAGTGGCTTCGCCGCGCTACGTGAGCACATAGCTGGAGTCCGTTCAGTATGGTGAGGAGTTTAGTGTACCTGTCAAGAGGAAATTGCCTGCCCGTAGGAAATTTCTCAGTCAATAATTGCTGCAAGGGTTTCAATTACTGATCGTGGGAATCTAAAAGGTGATCAACAGTGAGGTGACCAACTTCAACCAAACGTCTTTAGTCTCGTCTTTTATGTCGAACGACGACAACGAACGAGTGATTGTTTGCAAGGGACACGTATGAGGCCGACGCGTACGAAGGATTGTGACCTTTTCGCCGATAGCCACGTTGAGAAATGTCTTGATTTGTCACGTGTGATTTTGAACTTAGGAGATGAGCAATTTCTCCGATGTTGCAGTAACTGTTCAGCTCAGTCAGCGGTCGGTCTGCTTTCATATAAATGGCGTCCTCAGTGTTCTCATTACTCACCTTCACTGATAGCCATGGCCTCTGCACCTCTCGATCTCCCACTTTCCAAGGAAAAACTTGACGAAATAAACGCTCATCTCAGCACTCTCACTCCGGAAGAGATCCTCAAATGGGCCGTTGACCATGTACCAGGACTGTACCAAACAACAGCGTTCGGACTCACTGGCCTTGTCGCCATCGATATGCTTTCGAAGATCACAACATCCCCACCGCCTCTTATCTTCCTTGATACCTTGTACCACTTTTCAGAAACATACGAGCTCGTGGAGGATGTAAAAGCGAAATACAACGTTCCAATACACGTCTACAAGCCTGAGGGATGCAGCGATGTAAAGGAATTCGAGACCAAGCACGGAGAGAAGCTGTGGGAGACGGATGAAGACTCCTACGACTTTCTCGTTAAGGTTTGTCTTGGTTTCAGGCTCTTACTGATCTAACCAGTCTTTTTGTTAAAACTCAGGTGGAGCCGGCTCGGCGTGCTTATGAAGATCTCGGTGTCAAGGCGGTCATCACTGGACGACGAGCATCTCAGGGTGCTGACCGCGCCTCTCTACAGCCATTAGAAGTTGATTCCACGGGGCTATTGAAGCTTAACCCGCTATTTCAGTGGAATTTCTCCTTTGTGGAGTGGTATATCACCGAGAACAAGGTGCCGAGAAATAAACTGCTTGATCAAGGCTATCGGAGTGTCGGGGATTGGCATAGCACATCCAAGGTTGTTGAGGGTCAGGATGAGAGGGCTGGGAGATGGGCTGGGAAGGAGAAAAGCGAGTGTGGTCTTCACAAGGATTATTTCGCCATGAAAGCGCAAGCGAAGGTTGCTGGTACGTAACCTATCCACGCGAGCTTGTGCCTTGTCCCTGATGATTGAATACATTTCAAGCATGAACCTGTTCTTTGTAGGGCCGCCTCGTGTGGTCGCATTGGTATGTCGCCATCGAACCCACAACCCACAGCTCTTCCATATTGATCAGTCCTATTTTGTTTAGATTATATGTCTACTCTATGTATCGAATCTTGTATAATGTGATACACACACCTTCGTTACAGCAGTTGTTGCACAGGTTCCGTGCCAACCGCCCAACCCTCGAGAATCTTCCTTACCAACACGCCGAGGTCTTCTCGAAATTTCATGCGGAGACAAAAAACGAGGTCGCGGCATCACATGACTTGCCCTTTCCTTTCCCAGTTGAAGGCGCGTTTTCTGGCGGAGTCCAACTTGACTGTATATGTCCTCCATTTCTTTCCAGGCTCTCAAAAAGATCAGAACCCAACTCCCCCCTCCGCTTTCTCTGAGGTCTTTCCCATCCTTCCCGTACAAGCTTAGCTTGCGACACCTACCTATGGCCCTCAAGTATGTGGCGTCTTCTCTTGCCTTGTAGGCACTTTTATCGAGAGATCGCTTCTGTAGACCCGACTTTGGCCCCGGCGGTTGCGATTTCCCGCCTCTACCCACGATCCGCTCCAGGGACATCGAACAGAAGGTCTATACCCATCGAAGTTACTATGCGCGCCCTACGCACGTCTTCGAAGATCATCCCAGCGACCCCAGCCCCGACAACGAGAAGTGAGTCATCGTTGCCGTTGTTCACAGCCCGCTGATCCCTAATGCAGGTTCGAGCATCTCGGCGACGCGGTTCTTGGACTCTGTGTGACGAGCCTCATGATGCAGATGTATCCTGGTCTCCATGTCGGCCCTTCGACTGTAAGCGCCTGATTTGTACGGCATGCCCCACGCACCTCCCGCGATCCGGGGTTGCCCTTCACTCTATTAAAGCCATTAATAACCGGCCCTTCCTGTGCTTCCCAGAAAATCCGGGCTTTGATCGTCGGCAATGCCACGCTCGCTGATATGTCAGTGCTTCCCACTCCTCGATCGACACCCGAGTTAATCAAACTTTGTTTTTCTCCCCCAGTTCTCTAAAGTACAAGCTTCCGGATCGCCTCCGCTTGCATCCTGCCCAATCAATCACTTTGCGTGCTTCCACGCACATTCAAGGTTAGGTTCGGGGTTGTGTAATTTTGTCCAGTCACATCTGATAACCCGTGTGATTAGCCGACGTCCTTGAGGTGAGCCTTATTCGAGTAATATATTCTCTCACAGCTAATCTCTATGAACGCAGTCTTTCATCGGTGGACTCTACCATGAGCAGGGACTGGAGACCGTCAGACACTGGCTCGATCTGCTGTTCAAGCCCTATGCCGTAGCAGCGTACCAGATCATCCGCTTGCAGCACGGCCTCCCTATGTTGCCTACACCCAATTCCTCTCCCCGATCCAACTCGGCGGCCAACGAACTAGTGCCCATGACGACTATCGGCCACCTCGCGCTCTTCAACCAGCACCTGCAGAAGTCGGACCGCTCCGTCGAGTGGATCTATTCCGACGTCGCCGAGGAAGGGACTGAGGACGCGAACAGGGCACCCACGCGCGCATCGAAGACGACTCCGGTGTGGTGGGTCAAGGTCATTGTCGACGGGGAGTTTTATGGCAAGGGGAGAGGCAACACGAAGAAGGCGGCTAGGAACGAAGCTGCCAAGATCGGGTTGGAGAGAATGGGCATATTCGTTTGGTGTGTTGAGGCTATATTACTTGCGGGTGCTTTTAGCTGATTCTCCGTTATTCCCGCTTTTTTAGATGCCTTGTTTGTCTTTGCCTTGTATTGCCCCTGCATGGTTTCTCCAGACTTGTGCTGGATATGCTGAGCACACGCCAGCACAAGTGTGTAGAGGTTATGGGTTGGGCTTGACTTGAAATGGACTCGGCTGGACTGTGTGATATGTATCTATGCTATCTCCTGTGCTTTCCTTGCTGTCATGTATTCAACGTTCAAGAACTCGGAGCTCCATAATATCTGTCAACTTGATAACCACCGGAAACCTTTTACTCTGAGCTGATGTGTACTCGGACCCCGATCGCGACAGACAAGTAGCCGCAGAGCTCAAGATATAGGGAGCATGTGATAAAAATAAAATAAAAACAATAAACTCTATTTTCAGTAGATTAGCGTCTCTAAAAGACTCCTAGTGGGCTAGAGTGTCGGTAATGAACGAGCGAACGCGCATAAGTGACAGCAAATAACAATGGTGCAATGAAGATGGTGGTATAGACTACAAGGTGAGGACGATTCTCATGCGTAAAACCTCCATGCGAAGTAGGCCCCAAGAAGAGAGAGAGGTACAAAGTACATGAGACTGCAGGTGGACGTTAGTGCTACCCTGTGTGTGAAGAACGGATTAGGATTTGACCTACTTTGAGCCTGTCTCAACAGCACCTGACACCCTGGAAGCCTGCGCGGCGGCCGCACCTGACTTCAACTTGATATCCTGATTCAGTCTATCAGCTTTGTGAAGTGTGTATGACAAAAGATGATAACGTACACCACCACCCTCGAAGTCACCAACGAGCATGCCCGGGAGCAGGGCACGGGCCTCGTCGGAGTGGCCTACATCCTCGAACGCTTCTGTCGCATCCTGGCCTATAGAAAAGATGCCGCGTCAGTGTCCGACGGAAACGTACCGCGGTCCGGGAGAGTGCCACGTACCACCCTCAGCAAGGATAACCTCGTCTCCTCCAGGGTGCTATTATCGAGTTATGCTTGAACTGGGAGTCCTGTATGAGAAGGATTTGCACAACGAACCTCGTCGATGAATTTCGTGGCGTCGTAGACTATAATGTGAAGTAAAGTGAGCCAACAAAAGCAAGGTGCCTGATTGGTCGGCGCGTACCCTTGCCGTGGATCAAGATGTAGAAGCTATTCTTGTCTTTGTGGGCACGGAGCTCGTCGAGGGAGACGGTGGACATATTGTGAGGGGAGGAAGGTAAGGGAGGGTTGACAAGAACAAGGAAGTGGTAACAGTCTAACAGAGCGATTGAGCACTACTCACATCCTTTTAAAAAACCGACCCAACTTTCCCACGTCCGACATCGGGTGAAAATGATCCAGTGTGTGCGTTCTCATCGCAGTGTTTCCTGTGTGGCGAAGCAAGCAATTGAGGCGGCATCTGGGCTGATGTAGCAAGCAGAGAATCAGATCTCAGTACAAAAGCTCAAAACGAAGCAGGCACGAGGGTGTGTTCGAATCAAAGTTGCATTGGAGATACAAAAACATAGTATAAAATATAACTAGAGATGTCTACTCGGTTTAGTACTCGAATGGCCATGGATGAACTGATAACAGTTGGACATTCAAGCGTGGACCAAGGAATGCCCGAAGGTTTCTCTTCCACGCACAAGTTGAGGTAACGAAGGCACTGGAGGCCATGTTCCTAGGCTGTCGCAAGTGGGTTCGGAGTTAAAGAAAAGAAAATAGAGAACAAGGCGTGAAACGTCGAACAGAAGAGGAAACAGCTTGAATTAGCAACATCCAGGAGGTCTTCGGTACACAAGGGATTCTTAGAAAAAAAGTTGGGCCTTATATATAAAGCAAGTTTCAGAGTCCGACGATGAACAGGGCCAAATATATGATGTGGCTGAACGCCTGTCAGCGCCTTCACCTTCTACCATCACCACCTTTTACGCGGCCAGCGCCTCCCCGCTGCGTCTCCGCTCCTTTGCCCCCGTCATGGACAACGACGCCTCAGATATTCTTGGTGGACCGACATTACTCAATGCGCGCGACAGCCAATCCGGATGGTTGTCCAGTCTTCCCTTTGGCGCAAAATCTGTTCTCGTTCTACTAGTTTTTTTCGCCCTCTATGTCGTTGGTTTCCGTGTCCAAACAGCCTTTCTTGTATGGCGGGAGAAGTCCTACAAACTGTCAGTATTCATCAGTGTACTTCGAATTATATATCTGATGGCGTTTTTCAATAGCTCTATGCGAAGGAGACACGGTATACCCGACACTGACCATCGGCCTTTCAACGTGGCTTATGCTGCTGTGTTGCGCGCTCGTCAGGAAGGGGAGGAACAGGCGAGACAAGCCAGGGTCCAGGAGCTTGAACAAGATCACCAGAGTGCACCGCCTGACGAGGGCATTAGGCAACGTAATGGTGTGTGGTCTGTTCCCCTGGTTGTAATCTTATCTGTTACTTTAACTCTGAACGCAGGTATTCCCCGCAACGCCTCAACAGTGAGGTCCATCCCCGGTCGTTACCAATCGGCCGATGTATTCTCAACCGCACATGCTAGCGCTTCTAACCAGTGCGTGTTGGTCCCTGCACCTTATTTTCGGATACTAATTACATCCTATAAATTTTTGCTAGAGCTCGCCTCTCGTTTACTCCCAATCCCAGTGCTCAAGAACACTATAATCCTAATCCAACCGTTCGTATCGCAGATCCTGAAATTAACAATAGCCCACCAAAGGCGGGCCCCTCCCATCGAGCATCGGCTCACGTCAACGACGACCGACTCGAACGTAGTTTCGATGATGACGAATCAGATAGTCCTGAGCATGCCAAACAGACGAGAGTGGGCGACGAGGGTATGGATGGAGACCAGGAACCGGAATGGATTGACGGCCCAAGGCGCGGCTGGAAACGTGGTCATGGCGAGGATATTGACGACGATGATGAGGCAAATGAATCAATGCGCATTCGAGACAAGCGCCAGCGGAAAGTCTCCCTTGACAAATCATCTCAACTCTTGAATGAGGACATGGATATCGACGAGGAGGAGGAAGACGAAGTCGGTGTGCTTCGTTCCATCGCCCGCGGGAAGAAACGGGATCGTGCAGAGGCTGGGTCAACCTTTGGTGGCGATGATGAGGACGACAGCAGCCATGAGGTCGATTCAGAGAAAGCTCGTCGCCACCGCAAACGAAGAACCTATGCCAAGAGAAAATCTGACGCAGGTGCATTGGCGCGTGGCAAAAAACGTGATCGGGATCTGGCCGATGACAGTGAGGCGGAAAACGAGGATAACACGACTTTGAAAGCCTCGCGGAAGAAGAGAGGCAAGAGAGCCTCTCTTGGCGCACACCAAGACGATCGAAGTGATGTGTCCATGGATGAGTCGGTAGCGTCTTCTGCACGTAGCCGACCAAGGCGTAGTATTGGCGATGAATGGGAGAGTAATGGTGTCAAGTACAAGATCGGACCGAATGGCCAACGTCTTCGTCAAACCCTAGTCAAGAAAGAGAGGCAAAAGTTCCATATGGTATGCTGCTATCTTTGTTCACCGAAAGTATATTATCTGATTTGTCGCATGACAGCCCCAAGACTCACAGCATCCGGATCGCCAGGCAAACCTTGAAGTATATATCGAGAGTTGGCTCACTGAGGAAGAGTATCGCGAAGCAAAGGATCAACAATTGCTAGCCTGGCAAGACTCGAACAAACCTTCGGTAGAACCGCAAACGCCTACCATTGAATCTCAGGTAAAGTGCTTGATATGCTGATGTATTTTTTAGATAACTGACCTGTTCTATCCATACAGGAGGAACTGCCCTCAGCGGCTGGAAAAAACCTTCTCTGGAAGTCTACGTCAGCTCCAACTACTGGTGGAACGACGACGCCTCGTCAAATCACCCCTCCTCCTGCCACTCCCCACGCCAAACCACGGGCCAGCGATCTTTTTGGCTCATCTGTTGTTTCCAACGTTGGTCTTCGCATTAATCCTTTTGGGAGTGTAGCCGCAGGCAAACGTGTCTCCGCCGCTATTCGTCGCCCGTCCGTCTTGAAATCAGATGGCTCTTCCACCGTTCCTCCTAGTCCCACTGCTGTCGCCCCCAGTTTATCTGACAGCACAAACAATAGCCCACGCCATAAGGCCTTTTCGAAATGGGAAAAGCAGGATCTGGAGGCGAGGGCTATGATGAAGATGAGGGAGGCTAATCGTCTGAAGGAAGAGGAGAGGTTGGCGAAATTGAAGAAGGAGCAGGAGGCTGCGGCGCCCGCGAAAGCCATCCCGACAATAACTGTGACAAAGGCTGATGATGCAAAAGCTACTGAGACAAAGGCACCTTCGTTCTCCTTTGCCCCATCTCCCGCCCCCGCCCCCGCCGATGCATCCAAGAAAGATGCGCCAGCCCCATTGTTCGGTGGACCCCCGAAAACCACAACACAACCTCTTTTCGCACCGCCATCATCACAACCATCATCGAAGCCACCTACGATACCACCTCCCGCGAGCTCGTCGGGTACCGTCCCCCCAAAGCCGCCTACCAGCCTCTTTGGGTCCAAGCCGGATCAGTTGAACTCGTTTGTACCGTTCGGGCCCCCATCATCCTCCACACCGGCGTCCACCAGCTCCACTCCTGTTCCTACACCTGCCTCTGCCAACCCGGGCATCCCAACGTCGAAGCCTTCGTACTCATTCGGGCATACTCCCGATCTGCCTCAAGCCGCCCAGGCTGAGAAGAGCGGGCCTGCGCCTGCGCCTGTTGGCGGTTCCCTGATGTCGAGACTCGGCGCGCCATCTGCCTCTGCGAGTTCACCAACCACTCAGCCATCGCAGCCTCCACAGCCCACCTTTGGTTTCGGCAAACCGCCCGCGACTGAGGCCCCGAAGCCGGCGTCTGCTTTTGCTACTCAGCCGTCTTCGCAGCCCGCCCCTGCTCAACCCGCTGCTGAAAGCTCAACTCCCAAGTTCAGCTTCGGTGTCAAGCCAGTGGGTGCAGCACCTGTAGCACCCTCGACCTCCTCATCTTTGAATGGAGCACTAGGCCCAACCGGGACCAAGCCTACTGGGAGCCCCTTCAGTTTCTCCAAGCCCACGGGTGAACAACCCCCCGCAATAACTATTACCCCCGCCCCCGCAGCTTCTGGCGCGGCGCCACCAAAATTCAGCTTCGGGATGCCCTCATCATCAGGTGTGAGTGTGTTTGGACCGAAGAGCCCGGCACCGACGCCTGCGACGAATGGGACAGCGACTGCTCCGGCTCAACCTACGTTTGGTGGGTTTGGAGCAAAGCCTGCTGGTGATAAACCATCGACGCCTGCTGCGTCATTGTTTGGGTTTGGGTCAAAGCCTGCCACGAACGGGTCGTCCGCCCCGGCACAGGCAGGATTTGCACAAACGTCTACAGCAACCGCTGGTTCGTCGACTTCTACCCTAGCACAACCAGCATTTGGCCCATCCTCGTTTTCAACAACCCTTGGCTCGTCGACTTCTGCCCCGGCACAATCAACATTTGGTACTTTTGGATCTATGGCGTCGACCCCTGGCTCGTTTGGAGGTCTGTCGTCCATGTCTGCTCCAAAATTAGGTGGATTCGGAAGACAGTCTGCAGCCGGTTCATCCCCAACGACTGTTCTTGCGCAGCCAGCATTTGGGAATAGTGGTACCTTTGGAGCGAAGCCGAACGGCGACGCATCATCAGCGCCTGCTCAGTCGGCCTTTGGGGGCTTCGGTGGTGTGAACGGTACATCGGGTTCGACCTCTTCGGCATTTGGGGGAAGCAAAAATGTCTTCGGCGGCGGTACTTTTGGTGCTACGGCGTCTACGACGCCTTCGACAGCGCCTGCTGTTAAGGATGGTATCTCCACTACCCAACCACTCTTCTCATTCGGAACTCCTGCCGTATCGTCCAGTACTACGCCATTGGGAACGCCTAGTGCTGCACCAGCACCTTCAACGTTTGGAACATCATCAGCGTTCGGGCCCTCTTCAAACGGAACAACGGCTTTCGGTGGTTTCGGTTCTGACCCAGCGAAGAACTCGACGACACTGCAGGCTCAGCCTGCGACCGACTCGCCATTCGGAAAAGCAGCCGACCCCAGCACCTTCGGGTTTGGGGCTGGCAATGCATTTAGCGCCTTCGGGAAAGCTCCTGCGTCCACTGGACAACAGCAGCAATAGTAGTATAAAGACTGGAATTTCGAATAACTGTATATGAGCGTAAAATAGTACAGAACGACCTAATGGCATATGTCTCTTCTTGGT
This sequence comes from Tephrocybe rancida, assembly GCA_018858115.1. Taxonomy (NCBI): domain Eukaryota; kingdom Fungi; phylum Basidiomycota; class Agaricomycetes; order Agaricales; family Lyophyllaceae; genus Tephrocybe; species Tephrocybe rancida. Next base: position 44,006 of record JABCKT010006460.1, on the reverse strand, counting down.
CGGAAAAACAGTTATCATGTGGTCGTGTTTGCGTGAATTTCTCGGTTGAAGTGCTGCCACGACTACTTTCAGGGTGGACGGGGATTGGAGCCACTCTGTTCTAGAGGAGATGTCCTAGAGATCGACAAAAGCCATACACGAGGCTGACAGACAAGGCAAGTTGTCGGTCGGTTTCAGAATCTGCAATTTTGGCTGACCAGTTACTCCTAACTTTCTAGTAGACCCCTTTCTCTCTATCACACCTTCGGTGTCTCCATATAATATCTATATCATCTTGTATACTTTCTTGATATCTCTATGCTTGCTGCGAGTATCAACGAGACTCCCCGACCTCGACCTCCCGCCAAGATCCGTCGTTCTTCGGCCCTGGCACAGGCGGCGTCCACCCCGCCTCCATCGTATGCAGCAGCGTTCACACTCACACCAGACGGAAAACCTCGTATAAACACCTTGCTTGGATCGCCTATGGCTGCCACGTTTCAGCGCGTGGGGTGGGATGGGGAACGTCAGATGTCACCCGCACGGGAGGAGGAGTTGGACTGGATGAACGAGAAATCGCGTGAGGAGCTCTCAGAATTGCTAGTGAAGGCGGACGATCTCATCAAGGAGCGAGAAAACGGTGCGTTGTACTCATTGAATTCCGTGCTTGGGTCCGGCTGACATATATGTCGGCCTCAAGAACTTGGGGTAGCCTCTGCGGTGTGCAAGAATCTATACGACAACAACGTCATGCTCAAGTCCAAGCACCAGCAGCTCCTTGCCCGACTGCCGTCTCCAAGGGCCTCGCCGGAACCCATGTCCCACTCGTCTTCATCTTCACGATACAGCCTCAGCCTCAGCCGGCCGGTATCTGAGTACGACTCATCGCCCGTTGCGTCAATGACATACAAGCATTCTCGCAAAATATCTGTGTCTACTGCAGAGATCTCGCACCTCGCAGATCAGAACGCCGAGCTCCTCGAGAAGCTGGAGCGAATAGAGTCCGAGTCTCTGAGTGCCGATCAGACAGGTCGTCGTGTTCTGAAGCGACTAGAGAAGGAGATCCTGACACTGCGCGAGGAACTTGAGAAGACGCAAGCCAAGAGCGAAGAGTTGGAGCAGAAGACGAAGGCCGGGTGGAACTCGCAGAATGTCGCCCAGGAAGTTCTTAGGAAGAAGGAAGAACGGGAGACGAAGTTCAGAGCCATGCGGAACTTGGGCAATATTCCTAACGAAGACGAAGATCAAGAGGTCAGGGACTTTGCGCCCGAGGGTTCCATCTTCGGAGGGCCCAGTACAACCTATTCCTTCTTCCCTCCAGGTGACACTCCAAGAAGGGTTTCTGGTACTCCTTTGCAACGCCCCCCATATACATCTGCTCCCTTCACTCCTCATCCCGAGTCGACTCTTATTGCTCAGCTGTTGGAGAAGATCCACGAACTAGAAGAGACCAACGGGCGTATCATCGATCAGCAGAACGAGACCACTAGCCAGCTGAACGCTATGCAACGGGAGACGGAGCACATCAGTAAAGTGTACGAATGCCTTACGGACGCAAATTACATTGAAGTAGCCGGCGACGCGACTCCAGACTCGGGGAGGATACGCACGCACGACGAGACTGTCAGGTTCAAGAGCTTTGCGCGAAATCTCGCTGCCGAGTCCATGTCCTCACCCAAGGACGACCTGTATCAGTCTCTCAATCTCTCAACCGTCTCGAAGACGCGCAAGTCTGTGGTGGGACTCTTTGATGGCCACGAGGATGAGGACCAGAAGCGGGGCGCAACCACACCTGATCAGCTGAGGGCTTTCAACCTCCCTGTACCTTTCGCCTCGCCCGAAGACCGTCATCACAGGTCTTTGTCGACTGAGACTGGCCTGGCGTCTCCTGCGCTTTCGTCACTTGATCTATCTCCGTCGCAGACCAAATCGCAGAACCCTTTCAATGGCTCACGACGCACCTTGGAGACGGAGTTGGGCAACGAGTTCAACGACGGCTGGGGCCTGAGCGCCGACAAACGCCATCTCCGCACGAACAGCCTGTACGACCTCACCCCGATCTCCGCACCCCCGTCGCCGTCGCCTTCGTCTGGGCATGGTTCTTTCGACAGATCGAGGAACTTTGGGTCACCTCACGAGCCCCGCGACGATCTGCCTACTCCCATGTCCATGTCGGCTGGCACCACTGCTCTCCGTCTCTCCGTCGAGCCTCCGACGCCTGACAAGCTCACAGTAGCCACGAAAGCTCAGACCGACTCCGCGCAGTCGTTGAGGTACCTCCGTATGTCCGAGACCTTGCGATCGCGCACCAACCGCTGGGTAGACGGCCGTTTCAAGGACACATTGACGGGGAGCACCAAGGTCGAGATACCTGTCGACCACCACGACGAGGAGGAGCAGGAACAGAACCCCTCGCAGCCTTCCACGCCTTTACCCATGCGGCTAGCGAGTGCATTTGATGCCGCGGTCGAGAACTTCACCGGGCAGCCTGTGTCGAGATCGGAGAGTGGTCAGGAAGTGACGAGGGCCTCGGAGAGTAAGGTCGAGAAGAAGTCAAAGGGTCTTGGGGCGATCATGTTGGAGATCTGGCTGTGGCTGCAGTTTGCGATCATCATTCTGGTATTCCTGTGGGCGATGGCGAAGAGGGGCCCGAAGTCGGTTCTGGGAGAGACTGGACATCGTCGTTCGCGTACTATTTCGATGGTGTCGACGCGTTGAGGGGCGGACGATCTGTAGTGTACAATATTCGAACATTTTTTGGCATAATTATTTCTCCATACCCCACAGTGCTGTTTGGAAGTATATCTTACATGTAGACGTGTACATGCATACATACATATGTTCAATATCATCTATTCAAGTTCGACATGTTACGAAACTTGAGCGAAAGTTGTGATGAGATGGATTTGTCAGCGGGAGCTAATTTGAGCCATCAATAATTTCTTCGCCTTCGCCATTCCTCCCAAATGAGCTCGTCGTCTTCAAGCAGCCCCAGCCCAGAGCCACCGTCCCCTGTTCCACAGAAAAGAAAGAGAAAAGAGGTATCCCCCCCCCCAGAGGAGTCCAGCAACTCTGAGGCCTCAGATTCGGACGCCGAGGCGACACCTGAAGAGCCTGTCCTCTCTCATGCCGATCGCCGAAAGCAAAGGAAAGCAGAGAAGCGCAAAGCAAAGGAGGCGGCCGAAGAGGGGGCAGATGATGATACGACAACCAAAAAGCGCAAGCTAGAAAATGGCAAGTCGGTGCCGGTACCACCAGCACAACGAAAGAACTCTGTCTGGGTGGGGAACATGTCCTTCAAGACGACCCAGGAAAATCTCAGGACGTTCTTTAAGGACGTTGGAGAGATTACGCGGATATATATGCCTACGAAGCCTGGGGCGAATCCTGCTATGAAACCAGAAAACCGAGGGTTAGTCTTTCTTGCTGTCTTACGCGATTATAATGCTCAAACGTTGTTCGATGTAGGTTTGCATATGTGGATTTTGCGACGGCAGACGCGAAGATAGTTGCTATCGCTCTCTCTGAGCAACCCTTGATCGGCCGCAAGCTCCTCATAAAAGATGGTGAGTCCCTCCCGTTATCATTGCTCATGTACATCCCTAATTAAATTTCAGGCGATGATTATACCGGTCGACCCGCGGCGCCAGGTGCTGAAGCCGCTGGTACTGGTAGTGGCGTTACACACTCCAAGACGGCCCAAAAAATTCTCCGTGCACAGAAGCAGCCTCCAGCACCAACACTGTTCCTTGGTAATTTAGGCTTCGAGACCACAGAACAAGATATCCGGCAGCTATTGGAGGCTCATAGGCCGAAGCCTGTGAAGAAGAAGGCACCGGTAGGTGAGGAGTCCGACGAAGAAAAGGAGAAAGAGAAAGACGAAGAGGAGAAGGAAAAGAAGGACAAACCTAAGGATGTGTGGCTGCGCAAAGTCCGAATGGGAACCTTCGAAGATAGTGGTCTCTGTAAAGGGTATAACCATTTTCTTCTTCAGAGCTTTCGTTCCAGCTAACGTATCTTGGACAGCTTTGCCTTCGTTGACTTCACGACCACCGAGCACGCGACCGCCTCACTCATCAACCCCAAAAACCACCAACTGAACGGACGAAAGCTCGTTGTGGAATACGCCGGCGCAGAAGCCGTACGTCGTGGTGCACCCAAAGCAAAGCGAGAAGAAGGCTCTGCCCCTCCCAGGCGACATGACGCTCCCGCATACTCGAAGCGGCCTGAACGGCCAGAGCGCAGACCTCGTCAAGATGCTTCTTGGTCCAATAATAATGCAGAAGAACCGACTGATCAGCAGGAGTACACTCCCGCTGTTGCAGCTTCAGGGCACCGTGGCCATAGAGATCCGGAGGAGCGGACCGCCTTCGGTGGCAAGGAGAGGAGGGAGAAGGGCCCAAGATCGCGTCCTAAGCCCGGAGCGGCGCTTGCGCTTGCGAAACGAGAGTCTGCTGCGATTCTACCAAGCAAAGGGAACAAGATTACGTTCTAAATGCTGTGACATTATTTCAGTGCATCTTTGGATATTCTCTCTAATTGCTTCTGGCCATTTATAATGGCTGCTTCCCTTCGGCGCTTATCATTCACATCGCTTGAAAAGTCATGAGCTTTTAATTAACACCTTCGACCAGGTATCAAAATGAAACAATCTGGGTGATATGTACTTTTTGGAGGGAAAATGGGGGGGAAATTTGTGGAGAAGTTATCAAATCAAAGTAGCATTGGAAAGATAGTGGAGAGCAGGCACAAATACACAGCAGAGGATCCTAGTGATGTACGTCGGCCCATAAAAGCACAACAATACAAAGGTATCTAAAAAAGATTCCAAATAACAGCATACTAAAGGCTAAGGCTCGTCATCGTCAGTTAACATGCCTACTTCATACTCGCCGCACACGTCCCAGCGCGATCCTTCGGCGGAAGCAGATACATATTTGACGAATCGCATGACGCGCTCGTCGCGCAGCACGAGCAGCAGCCGGTTGAAGCCCGGTTGCACGGTCAATAGCGTGCTATCCTCTTCCTCTTCCTCGGGCATCTCCTGGTCCTCGTCTGATGGTGATGGAGAGGGTACCCCACTTCCATTCTGGTTGCCATTGCCGTTTGGAGTATGGCTGTTCGACGAGCCGTTGTTCGCTGGTTTGCTGTGCGATCCAGAGCGATAGACGGCAGGATCGTCTTCCTCGTTATGAGGAGCCATGTAGCACTGTACAGAAGCCCAATCAGTAGCTGATCAAAACACGCAACGAATGAAGAAATGTACCTCCCAACCGCCCCATTCCGCCGCCTGCCACCCTCGTACATCGTCCAAAGCACTCGCCAAAGACGACTCCCCATTGCGGTTCTTCTGAGCAACTCCAGGCGTCAGACCAAGGACAACATCCAGCCTGACATCCTTCTCCTCGCTCGTCGCAAGCGTGTAATCCAAGCCCGGCCTGAACCGCCTTGCCTCGGCGGCATAGCCCAGCGGGAGCAAACGCGACACCACCGCAAGCCACGCGCGGAACGCCGGGCTCGGAAACAGCTCGTTCTGCAGGCTGCGGAGGATCTCTTCCGGTAACGTGTGTGCCGCACGAGGGCTCACCACCTCTACCGGCGCGTTTGGGCGGGGCGGGTTCAGGACACAGTAACGCCACTTGTGCGGGGGGCCCAGGACGCGCCATGCACCTTGGGACCCGGCGGTGTGTGCGGGGATGCGTCCGGTGCGATCGATGCCGAGGCCGTCGCGCGTGTCTGCCTCGCGGAGACGGGACTGTAAGGCATCGGCGAGGGGGTGGGAGAGGAAGGAGTGTAGCTCGAGGGAGGATTCGGAGGCAAAACGCGAGGAGAGGGTCTCCATCGTGCGTGGTTGGAGGTAGACTGGGTTGAGGAATTCTGAGAGGAAGCCAATGTGATCGTCGGAGAGAGCGGTGTCGGGGTGTGGGGCTTCAGGAAATTCGGGGTAGGGTGAGAATACGGTGGATGATGAGGTCTAGAGCGTGAAATGAGATAATGTGTAATTAAGAACAATAGGTCGACGTACGAGTTGTTCTCGAGAGCTCTTGGTCTCTGGAACGGGGGCTTCAGGCATGTATCCTTCCTCTCCTTCTTGTGCGACATGGAACCATCCACTGATGCTCAGACGCTCCCTACCATCCTCTCCTTCACCTCCAACGACAACCTCCTCGACAGAGTGGAAACTCCTGCCTGGCTGGACCTCGAAGAATATAAATTGATTCCAGCTGGGAGGGATTACTTTTGCTGGCATTGCTTCGGGCTCCAGCTGCCCATCTGCACCCTCCTTGACTGGATACAGTTCCAGAGCGCCGCCCCAGTCTTTTTGCCATAGGGTGTAGTGTGGTAGGGGCATATAGAGGATATAAGAAACGCGTCGCGTGCCGATGACATCGTCGTGGTTAAGTAAATGGCACCCTTTGGTGTATGAATTAACAGACATGTCCTGTTTCTTCCCTGACAGAGGTCCGCATCCAGTGACTGTCTGCAGGAACGACCTGAACTTCTCAGAGTAGAGGGCATCACGGAGGGTCAATAGACTGGGAAGAAGGGAGATCTGAGCCTCTGTGAGGTAATTGAGAGACGCGAGATCGCCTGTTTGGTTGACCTGGACAAGAAGTTGGGCGTGCATCGATTGAGCTCCTGAAGTGGCAACGAACCTTGTAAATGTCTGTCTCTTTTTCTGTAAAACTGAGTTCACTGAGGCATTCGTCCTTCACCATTTTGAGGAGGTCATCCTGGAAGAGTTTTTCGACTACAGCAAATTTGAATGGTTCGTTTGCGATGTAACCAGCGTGTAGTTTTGCTGTTGTATTGTGATCGAATAGATTATGGGCGAAATGAGGGGTCGAATCTTTTGAAGAAGAGGAGGAGGGGGTTATATGAGAAGTTTTTAGCTTTTTAGTGACAGAGTCGGGGGATTGAGAGCGAGAGTGGGTGCGAGCCATACTCCAGGACTGAATGGATGCAAGCAAAGATTATAAACTATTCTGAGAGATTGCACGGAAGTGATCGAGCCTAAGCCGAGGTCGGGTCTGGATTTTCTCTGATCTCAAGTTCCCCTTTTTTTACTCTCTCTACGACACATGTTATGCTCAGAATTCACCAACAGGTAACCCAGAATCTGCCCAGCATTAAAGCAATATGCGTCTTTCAGGGTTTCTCGAGGCAACCAACTCATTTCTTGGCAAACTCGACCCTATCCAATCGGACGGCGTGGCCTCCCTTCGCAACAGGCCCTCATAGGCCCTGGCTCCTCCCACCTTTCATTGGCTCCACTGCGCTCTAGAGCCTAGCCAACAGGCATGATCTGTCCCTGTCACCAGACTCTATTACTATTGGCCAACCTGGGTTGGACACCGTAACAAGTTTTCCCATGCCACAGCTCCCGCAGAGGCTAGACCTCGGACTGTCCTATTTCTGTTGCCGCCAGTATGTGGACATCAATATTATATCGTTATCAGGGCTCGTGACAAGATCTGTACTCAATACTGTTCAGTACTGTACCCGAGTGTATGGTAGAAACCGTCGGGGGTGTTACGCTCCGCCGATCTGCAAAACTCCTAGGCGAGGCTCAAATAGCCCCACTTTTCCAGTGTTAAATTCTCGGGTGCCTGCTCGGAATACAATCTGATTGGTCGATGAAGGTATATTTGACGAGAATTCAACTAAATCCGGGAGGACGACCCTTACAGCATTCTGAGAACGTTCCAAGAATGGCCTCAAAAAAATAGATCCGGGCCGGATTGGGTATTTAAGAAACTCATGCGCCGCAGGCCCGTCCAAGAAACACAGTACTTTGAGCCCAGTAAAAGTTCAAAGAGAGGTGAATTGGCTACCGCAGGGCCTATAGCGACACATTGGACAACTATTGGACACCGCAAAAAAAATTCAATTTATTGCTCAAATACCCCACACTTGATGGGCATGACTATCCCACGAATAGTGAGGAACCCATCGTTATGCGTTATAGTTTCTACCATACATACGCTCGGGTACAGTAATCTAAATATAACACTCAGATAATAGACCAGCACACTCAGGAGCTTGCTGGACTTCCTTGGAGTACTGTAGCTTGGAGTCTCCAAAAATATCACTCAGCTCAATGGACTTACTGAGTCACCCGCTCCATATACTGTACCGGCGTGTATAGTACAAACCGGCCAGGGTGCGTTACGTTTCAAATAGCGATCAAGTTAATTACACTGCGTTACCAAGTGTGATTTAATAAACCACGGTGGCGCGGCAGGCCCGCCCAGGAAGCGCAAAGCAGTGCCGGTATTAAGTTGCGCTTGAAAGACGTGCAGTAGAAGCGGTGGGGGGATCTTCAAACTTCTTCGGCCTGCATTACGCGTTACGGTATGTACTATACACGCCGGTACAGTAAATTTGCGTGTCGGGCAAGCGCTCACGTACACAGATTCAAGCCCGTCTTCATATCAGTATATAGTTTACGACACTTGGCTAGTGGTCGGTGTCTGGCTCGGCCGACGACCCACCACTCCTTTTTTAGGTGCAACATTCTTAGCCAGTCTTGGCCAGATCGCTATATCTACAAGCGCGGCTGGCGTGCGCAAGCACAAGCATTCTCACTGTCTCACAAGCTTCGAAGGCCAGCCTTCTTGCCTCCGAAGCCAGCGAGGATAAGCCAATCCCCTCAGGCCTTGTGTTTGGGAAGAAAAATAGGGTATCCCCCTGTACGGAGCCCGGTGGCCCGACCACCGATACTCACGAGTTTAACAGTCCAATTTTCTAAAAACTATTCCAAGCCGACAGTGTTATTCCGTCCTCCGGACCTCGAGAGACCTCGACGTCTCCCTCCACTGGCAGACGGCCCTCGTGCGACGTAACGATGCACCCTCAAATTCCTGACAAAACGGCACGAAGTCACACAGCCTATCTGTTCCCCCGACGAACCACGGAACGTGGTCATAAGCTCTGGAGCTAATGTCCCCGCTTCCTCCTATACCTGGAAGGCACAGCCGGCGACCCCCACTTGGACCCTGCACGGAAGACACAGCCAAGAAGCGCCATGACGTATCGCAGGGAACAATACGACGCCACAACTGGCCCGCCAAATCGTCGGGGCCCCGCTCAGTTCAAGCGACGCCACGCTGCCACGGGGGGTGCGTCGGTGCAGCCTGATACAGTGTACGTCACATACTTGAAATGAAGCCTCGTTTTAAAGACTCGAGCTCTCTGGGACGGAAATGGAGTTTGCTCTTTTATCTGGGCTCATTGCATGTTCGTCTGGTTCTTGGATCGAAAATGAGCTAGGCAAGAAGAAGCCATCGTTGTTGAGGAAGACGCGGCCATCGGGAAGGACTACCATGCAAAGTTCTCGAACAGTCTCTAAACGATTTGAGATTGGTGGTGCTAATTGGAGGTAGCCAGGTATGCGGGCATGAGGCCCCCAGCCCCCAGCCTGAGAGAAAGCAGACTAGATAAATCGGATATCAAAATATCAACTATAAGCTGAAATCTGAGCTAAACGTTACAGCACGGTAAGTTTATTATTATATCGTCAGAAGCAAAAGGCATGTCCCCATTCTCCCGCCTCTGGACAACCACGAGGCTCACAAACCCTGAGAATCCTCAATTCGGGCCGAAGCCAATTGTTCGCAGGGCGACAGTTGACTGACAAAGGAAGGGCACTTACTGGCACACGTCAGTACCACTGACATATTTCCCTTGAACCTGACCATGACATGGGTCTTCAGATGAACTCTCAAGATCACACAAGTCGGCAACCCTTCCATAAGTCGAGTTTTTCGGCACGCCACCCCCGCATCAGCCGACGTGTGACGCATGCACGCACGCACTAACGACGCGACAATAGCGACTGGCAGCGATACGGATTAGCAACGACAACGGCATAAAGCAGATGATATGATCACGAGTGGGGAACAACGGGACACTCGGTGTTGCATAGCGGCGAGAACGGCCGGGTCGGAGGGCCAGACATGCCGAGATGAATAATGCACAATGTATAATGGGGCCGAGAGGACCGATGCTCATGCAAACCAAACTTGGGTATGTGCAGTGTAGGTAATGATGGCAGTGATGGCGATGGTTGGTGTGGGGTTGGGGGAGATGATGATACGAAAAGATGTATACGAGGTTCCAGACTCATCGATGAAAGACACGTTACAACCAATATAAAAAGCTGGGGTAGTGCGTTGTGGGGTGGATACCAAGCAGCAGTGAGACGTACAGTGGAGTGAGAGAGAATGCAAAGAAGGAAGGATAGTAGTAAGACAGCGAGGGGGATTATAAGACATACATGGCCTGTTAGAACCTCGGGAGACCTAAGCGGAACGGAGAAAACAAAACAGGAGCGCCAAGGCCTATGCCTTGGTGCCGTGGTACCCAGGTAGTAGGCCTTCGTCGGGGACGATGGGAAGGCGAATTGTGCCCGTCCGTGTCGCAGACGAGGAGCGGGAGTGCCGATGTGAGTGGCTATGGCTGTGACTGTGGCTATAGCGACGATGCCGGTGCGGGCGTGTGTGCTGTTGTGGTTCTTGGTGTTCGCAAGAGTGTGCGTGGGACAAGTCTGTTCGGGGAGTCCGAGAGTGGCAATCGGCATCCGCGGAGGGCGGGACGTTGCAGGACACCCATGCCTCGGTTGCTGTGTCCCGAAGGTTCTTGGGGATCGAGCTGATTGGTATGGGTGCGTATACAAGCTCTACGTCGTCGCCTGGGCAAGACTCTTCGTCTGAAGGAGGGAGAAGGTATATCCGTTGGAGGGTGGTTGAATCTTGGAAACGGAAACGAGAGGGTGAGCGCGAGTAAAGACTCGCATGTCTGGTAAGTTGGGAGTACAGGTTGGCTACTGCCAGTAAGAAATGAAGCTGTGTAGAGGCGAAAGTCAGACGATGACATTAGGAGAACCAGTGCAGTGACGACGTACCCGAATAACAAGAAGGATAAACATGAGAGCGACGAAAGCCAGGCCAGCACGTTCCAACCATCGCTCACAGTTCTCTAGATTGAGCCCCATTTCCATCAGATCTTGTAGGAACTCTGGATGGTGTGAAAGCTCCTCGCAGATGGCTGCACGAGCAGAGGCATGGAACACACAGTACGTTGCTATGGCGGTAACGAATGTGCAGAACGAGAAATCCGCTATAGAATAGTCACGGTAAAAACGAACAAGTGTGGGTTTGCTCTTCATTATTGTACTCAGTAGACGACGGCAACAGGTAAAATACAAGGCTCACCTTGAGTATCCCGATGAAGCCCACCATGCAGACGGTAGCCGCCAGGGCAAAATGGGCACAGCAAAGGCCCCAGACGAACTTGATACCGTCGACCTGCCAGCTATCTCCCGACGCCTCCCATTCACTCTCTGGCTCCCATTTGAGGGACCGCGACGCGGTGATGACCTGAACGGCGAGCGCAAGGTTGAAGACTGCGCCAAAGGCTGTGACCGCTATGGAAGCCGACCTATCGTAGCGAAACATGAGCTTTGCGTTGGAGGAGGTTGTGGGGAGAGCTAGCCTTGACGGGTGGAATTCACGGGGGAACATCAAGTTTTGGCTGAGTCAAGGAGGATGGAGATTAACAATCGCACAATGGTCAGACAACTCCAAATATGGTCATCCTTTCCGCTTATGGTTCCACTTTTGACTTGCCGCCCGCCGACAACTGCCGAATCCCCTCTTCATTCTATTTTATTATCCAGAGAGATTAAAACCGAGAGACAAATATACATGAGCGTTCTCCGATTTGACCGATCTTTTTCCGTTCAGTCGGAATCAGAATAGTCGTTATAATCGTCGTGAGAGTCACCCGACGCCACATCCGAATCATCTGACGCGTAACTCGAATCTTCGCTCGTCACAAAGGACCCGGAGTCGTAGTCGCTATCGCTGGGCTCAATGTAGACCGTCTCGATGTATCCACTGGCTCTCTCATCGTAGTCTCCTTGATCTGTATCGCTGTCGTACTCGTGATGAGGGTCGTGTTGGTACCCGGAGGTGCCCGTGTCCTCAAACGTGCCAGCTGATCCGTGATGGCTACCCCTCGGGGTCGAATACTCTGTCCCATAATACCCCAACTGGCGCCCATAGCCCTGCGATGAACTTCGAGAATATATATCACTCCCATAGGAGGCCCCGGCGCCCCCACGCGTTTCAGAAAAATTCCCATAACCATAATCCGACCGGCGGTCATCTGAGTATTGGCTGCCATGGGCCCTGCCGCTCTCAGTCCGAGGACGAGTGGGGATCCTATACCCGTGTTCCGAGGCGCTCGTCACACTGCGGGCGCCGGAGGCTCGACCACCACTCCCGACTCTGACAACTTCCAATCCACTCGGGGCCTGATCGCGGTATGCGCTTTGCCTCGAGCTCCGAGAATCCTGATACGCGGTAGAGCCCCCACTTCGCGTCGACGTTCGCGAGCTGAGGGAGCTCATGGTGCTCATGGTGCTGCTACCAAAGTCCGAACGTGTCCTGTCGGACGTGCTGCGGCTTCTGTCGCTTTGTGCATCAGCATCACGAAAAGCTCGTTCAAACGCTCGGCGGTCGTCTCCCCACGGTTCTCCGTATTTGAATCCATACGATAACATATCGCGGCCGGGGAGTCTGTGCCTGCATATGGACAGTGAGTTCGAAAAGGCCCAATGAGATAGGTATATATCTATCTACCTACCCGCCTGAGCGCCTAGTCATTTTAAACAGGATGGAGTGTGCTTAGGACAATGAGGCAGGCGTCTGCTCAACACGAGTTCAGTGGTAAGATACAGCGCACATAGAAATGAAATCATTCCGAGTTTTGCCGTTCATCATCATCTGAGTTGAGGCGCCGATCATGATTAATTTCATGTTACGGCGGTTTTTATCTCTCCACGATGAACAATCCCTTCAAGGGAGACCACCCTTTGATATGCCATGGTCCAGTTGTATGAACCCATCGGCGTCAATTCTTCAATATAATGGCATTGCTAATTTTGTCCTATTTTCACAGGTGCATGCAAGATTGCAAGTAGAATCCGAATGTACACCTCCCATGCCTGACAGTGGTCTAACTTGAAGAAACCGGGAACATTTAGGGTTCTGAATTTTGTCGTCATTGGTAGTCTAACATCGCAATTACAAGACGCGTCTGACTTGTTCTACAAGTTAACGTCCAGAGCATCGATTCTACAAGCATAACGATCAATCTCTACTTCCTACCAAGGAAATTTGATTACTGTCCCTCGAAATCCCTCGTCACCGGCTGCCAGAGTTCACCACCAAGCCCCTCGCATGGTTACTCTACGCCGCAGCTACTGTCTGTGTCACACGGCACCAGAGGGCGTTCTCGATGACCCTGGATAGATCTCTACTTTCTCTTAATGATACCTCGCCGCTTTCTGCCAATCTCTACTTTCGTGGTGAGAAACTTAGTTCTTACGCATGAATGGCATTCTAACATGGGACGACCTTGGACAGAGTCAGTGAAGCTTCAAGTCAAACTAAATGGTTTGTCCACACAAAGCTCCTAAGCGGCAGAACATCTACAGCACTAGGTTTGAAAACGCGTAACCGGCCGTTCGCGAAATGCGTGAAAGAACAGGCTGGGGGACGTGTGTCCTGACCGGCTATGAACTCAATGCCCGGGCGTGTCATTTTACATCACGCTGCAAAGATCTGGTGGTTATCCTTGCTTTCTGTTACCTTGTCAAGCTAAAAATGCGCGTTCAGGCTGCGAATCTGGTGCTTGGATTCTCAAATACCAATGATCCAAGAAATGGCATTTTCTTGATGATAACTGCACACAAGAGATTAAACAATTTACACGCAGTGTTTTTGAGAGTAAGTGTGCCTTCAGGGACTATCTTCATTCTCCTGTCTGACAAGACCTGAGACTCTTAATGATTTCATGAGCGCACAAGACGTCCCTGAGCTCCTGGAGCACGACCCGAAGGCTCGGACAAAGGTCAAGCGCCTCACATGGCAAAGGTTATGGTTTGACGGCAGCTTACAGACATCCCTGAGAACTTCAGCAGACCCACCGGACGGCGAACCGCCTTGATCCAAATACCACTGAACGGTCTTCTCGTTTCAATCGGCAACAATGTGTATTGGGACGTCGTTTCTCTGGGGTTCTCGGTTATTTTCCTGGGCGCCTTGACGCTTATTTAGAAAAAATCATTATACTGTGGCAAACGGGCACACTTGTTATATTCATCGTCGACATATGTACGGGGGAGCCTAACAGGTCAAGAGCTTCATTTGCTTGCATAGTATGTCCATAATAGCTAAAACATAGTAAACGTTGTCTGTAACGAATGTCAATTGTTCTGAAACACAAGATACATGTCTGTATGAATGCAATGACCTGAACTCATCCTTCATAACATGATTAGGGCGTACGTATAGAGGAATCTCTGTGGCGTAGACATGACAAGGGAAAACACAATGAAAAACAAACAAATAATACCACAATGCAGAGGAGGAATCGGGGTCGTGCAGGTGAAGAAAGAAAGGAAACGTATGAGGGAGGCAGCGAGACAGTGTAGGTGTGTAGTGAAGAAGAGAGCAGAGCTAAGGTAACAAGATATGTAAGACGAATACTTATGTGTGTATGTAGGGAATTATAATGCATGGGGATTAATAGTAGACTGTGCCCTCGTGCGGCGGGTACATCTCGTACGGCTGCACGTGTTGCATATCCATGTACGGGTTGTGCGTGTACCCGTACGCATCAGGATAGTAAAACTGCTGCTGAGGGTATTGTGCATATGCCATCATTGCCGGGTCGTGCGGTACGCCGTCCGCGACACCCTCTGTACCTTCCACCGGCGCGTACGAAGGAAGCGCGTTGCCGGTTTCGGGCGACGACAACGTGGGATAGTACCCGTTCGTGGAGTTGTCGGACGAGGGGCGAGAGGGCTCGAACGCCGCAGCGCTGGTGCGCAGGTTGGAGGAAGAGTGCGCAGGTGTTTTGTTGGGCGACTTCAGCTGGGAGCCTTCGGCGGGCGCACGGATCTCGATACGGGATGTTTGTCGGGGGAAGGAAAAGATGGAGGTGCCGGTTGAGGGATCGACGAACCCGTTCATCGGTGGCGTGTGGGGGGCGGAGTGGGCGAGGAAGTCGGGGGAGATGGCAGATAGGGATTGCGAGTGCGAGTGGGAATGCATGTGGGAGGGTACGAATGCAGGGGGGAGATGGGTATGCATGATGGGGCGCGGATTGTACATGGGAGGGGGAGGGGCCTGAAGGTACACAGGACGTCCCGTCGCGAGTTCGTACGGTACACCGTGTTGATTCATGGCGATACCTGGCGGTAGAGTGGGAGCGTAGCCGTATGGGGAACCATAGGAAGGTGACGGCTGAGGTAGTGGTGGAGAATACATCGCTGGCAAAGTGGGGACAGGTTCTTCGATCGTGGTGGCCGGGCGGTCTTCTCTGTTTGTCTCTGCCGAAGGGTTCCTCATGACAGCCTCCTCTGTCTTGGCAGCTCGAGCTGGGTCGGACGAGTCAGGTTCGACGGAAAGTTGCTCCAGTTGCAGCCTGACGGAGGCCTCCGGTTCAGATTTGGATGTGGTAGCGATGGGGGTGTCGGGAAGATGAGGCGGGGGTTGGTGGGTGGGCTCCGCTGGAGGCGGTGTAGGAACGACAGCTTCAGATGGCTCAAGCTGCTTGGGAAGGATGGGGTTCTTCGGAGCCAAAGAGGGTCGCACTTTGAAGATCTCCTCGATCGGTATCTCTACTTTGGCCACCTGAATCTTGGTGAACCGTACAGGTAGATTAACGGTGTAAATCATCTTCTCCCCCTCCTCATCAGGGATGCGCGGCTTGATAGTGGCTTGGGACCTGAACTGAGTCCTGACAATCTTGGGTTCTTTCCCGGGTAGTTTGACAAGAATTCCTGGGCCTTGGCCTTGTCTCGCTCGTAAAGAAGGTTCAACCTCGTAGTGAAGGAACCCTTCATGTTGTTTGGTCCACGAGGGCTCCGGCTTCTGAGAATACCAGATACGGCCAGAACTCGCGGAAGACCGTCCCGATGTGTTGGCGAAACCTCCACGACCAAACCCTCCGCGTCCTCCACGAACAAATCCTCGACCACTACGGAAACTTCCCGCCACAGGATGTGGTTGTGCCTGTGCATTCTGTGCTGCCTTTCGCTGTTCTTCTCGCTGCTTCATCTCTTCAAATCCATCATGGCCCCATGTCCGCTCGATTGGTGGTAGATCAGCCGCACTGGTCTCGTCCCCATGCCCTTCACTACCGGGTCCTCCTGAGAATCCACCACGTCCTCCGCCACGGAAACCGTTCCCACGACCGCGACCACCCCTACGATCTCTCCACCAACCGCTTAGACTCCGCAGATTCTTGTCCAATAGGCGGTCGTCGTGGCCCCAAAAGCCTCCCACGGTGGGAACGTAAGAGGGGTCGCTTTCGAGTCGCTGTTGATAGGCCTGGCGTGCCGTTTGACCTGGGAGACGTTTCGGTGGTTCGGAGTGGTGAGGGCGGGAGGAGGAAGCAACGTGCTGCGATTCTTCTGGCTCCGTGGCAGTATGGTCACCATTCGTCTGAGGGGGTGGTGCGGGAACCTCGGTGGCAGGACGTGCATTTTTCGCCGGCTTCTTTATTTTCTTGGGCCGAGTACGAGCGGGAAGGGTTTGACCATCAAACTCTGCAAATTCGATGACCGGTAGATCCCCTGCTTCCGTTGCCATTTCATCATCAGCAACCATTTCTGACCAGTTTCCAGTCGAAACAAAGAATGAGTCTGCCTTATCGGCTGCTTTGTCACGCACACCCCGGTCGCCTGGACTCTGGCTGGTGTTGGGTGTGAGAGCACGGGAGTGGCCATTGGGAACGACGTCCTCAGATACAGGCTCAGTATCCGAGTCAGAGTCAGAGCCAAGGGAAGAGTTATCATCCTCTGACTCTGAATCTGTTGCAACCTCGCGCTCTATTTCATCGTCACTTCCTATGTCACCCGGCGCTCTGCCTCTCCGCCTAACAATCCTCTTCTTTTTAAGGGCCTGACCGCGAGGTTTAGGCGCAGAAGATTTACTGACTGTTCGGGCTGGCGAAGATGAGGACACAGGAGCAGGCATATCGGTAACTGGAAGTTAGGAGATGGATTAGTGCGGTGGCGGTAAAGTAGCGTTGAAAGCAGACCTTACTTGATGTTGAAGTGAGAAAAGGTCAATAAACTGTGATAAGAGTAGAAAAAAAGGACAGGAGATGATATGAGTTGTTGTAGTGGAGATGGTGGTTAGGAGAAAAGAGAGGCAGGGACAGCCTTGTACTTTGACGACGTTGCGATCCAAACCGGCACCGACAACAAGACTCGTTTGTTGCCGGTTAAATTTCAATCTCCGACTACACATACCCGCGCTTCGGTCTCTCCTTTTCCCGACCACCGTAACTACTATGGATCCCAACGACCCTACATCCTTTGACCATAGGAAAGTTAAACTCTCTACAGGACGCACATACCACTTTGTAAATGTCTACGTGAACATTTACTCTAGTTTGCTTCTGAACCGTGTGCCAGGTGGATCAAGTCCCAAAGGACTACGATCATAAAAGAACCCCCACTATCCTTTGTGTACACGGATTTCCTGACCTTTGGTACTCTTGCCTTTGTTTCACTGTTACGCGTGTGGCTCACGGTGTGTATGTAGGTATGGGTGGAGGTACCAAATTGGCCCCTGGGTTCGAAGTGGGCGTCGTGTGGTCGTCCCCGACATGCTTGGCTACGGTGGCACCGACAAACCTCAAGACCCGTCAGAATATTCGACTCAAAAGTTGTGCGCAGACCTTGTTGCTCTTCTGGATGTCCTAGGTGTTCAGCGGGTCGTTAGTATTGTTGACCTGCTGTAGGGCTGTCAATCATGACTTCTCCCAGATCCTCATAGGCCACGACTGGGGAGCATTTACTGTGGGCCGCTTTGCCCTGTGGCATCCAGAAAGACTTTCGTCTCTCGTTATGTAAGAGGAGAGCTTTATACGTTGTCTGTTGCAAGTTAAATTTCCCATGACAGGCTGAGCGTTCCGTATTCACCGCCTTCAAGGAAGTACATATCTGTTGAAGATGTGGCCAGGCTCGCCCCAAATCTCGGCTATCAAGCAGATTTTGCAGTCCCAGCGACTACCTCTGAAATTGAGAACAATGTATGTTCCTGTCTCTGTGCCAGTTCAACTGTACCTAACGAGCTGCAGCTTCGTAGATTCCTGGCTGTTACCTTCAAGGCCTCATCAGCAAAGCAGAGTTATACCAGCAGGGGATCCCTGTTTAAACTGTTACATGATGCGGATGTGCAGAAAGATCCCTCTGTTCTGAATGACAAAGTCTGTGATACTCTTATATAGAGACCAAGTCAACGCTCAACCAGAAGCTACAGGAATTTCAGCTTTATATGGACGATCTGGGGAAAGGTGGAATGAATGGTCCTCTCAACTATTACCGCACGGCCAAACATCGACACGAAGAGGAAGAACGTAAGATCTTATATTCAGGCCGTGTTTGGGCGTCTCACTTATCATGCATCAGGTGCTGGACTACCAGCCAACCTATCACCACATCTTCCGGTCCTCTTCATGTGGGGGACAAAGGACCCTACTGCCACTCCTTTCGTCATCAACAAATCTAGGAAGTTTATCAACAAGCTTCAGGATGTCGCGGTTGAGGGGAGGGGGCACTGGCTCATGGTGGAGGCAAAGGACGAGATAACCGAGAAAGTTATTAGTTGGCTGCGAGAATTAACGTCTCCACCCGTAGTTCTAGGGAAGTTGTGAATAGACTGCGCCACAGGAGGCTAGTATCGCGGACTTTGAATTTGGTGGTCTCAGACTTGTGACGATTCTGAGCTTGCTGAAAACTATCATGGCGCGAGTTCTCACTCTTCCTGTGGAACTCATTTATCTCAGCCTCACGCATATTCCATTGTCAGATCTGCACACCCTCACGCTATGCAGCCTCGTATCTTCACAGTTTCGCGACATTAGTCAACCGCTTATTTTTTCTATTGTCTGCCTCACCATATCCGAAGACTTCCTTCCATCCAGGCATCCCATACAGCCTAGGAGCGCGCAATTTCTTCACAGCCTCCTAACGAACCCCTCCCTATCTCGCCATGTTCGAGTGCTCTCGATGATCATTCGTCAAAGCCTGCGATGCGCGCGTGATATAATGCAGAGGCTCTCACATGTGCAGGCTCTACATATCTCTGCATCTAGCCCATTACACCGAGATTTGTTGGCTGGGGTCAGACACATTCTTCATCTTCCTTCCCTGGAACGTGTCAAATTTGCGGGTAAGGAGGCTTTCCCGATCCAGCTTCTGGACATGGCCGCTGGCATAAAGATATTGGAACTGGGGGAGGCCCCGTTTGGAGACGACGACTTCCAGGAAGAAATTTTTGGGTCAGAGACAGACACGGCGCTGACGGATGTCGAACGTGAATCACGGCCCCTAGACTCGCTCCTGGTATGGAATCTCGAAAATAACATGCCACACCTGAGACGCAGGCAGCCCACGTTGCTCTCGCATCTCACAAGATTTCATGCGAGGGGATCCTTGTTCGAGAAGTTCCTGTCGCACATACAAAGGATCCTTGCCTTGTCTGGGTCCCTCAGAGAATTCTCCGTAGTCTTACCACCTGCATTCCCACTCTACTGGAGGCCAGGTACGACTTTCGCTGCCGAGTGCCAAAACAAAACTGATCTGAGGCACAGAGCCAAACTCCTTGAATATGGCGCAGTTGCCCAACCTAGAGCATCTAGAGTTGGTATATTTCGACCTGCAGAGTTGGGTTATTGACAACTTAGACCCCACAACATGTGATATCATTGACACCATTCCACAAAACAATCGATTGGCGAAGATCACCTTGGATTTTGAGCATGTTTGCTGTCGCGGTCGGAGCCTTGCGGGCGCTTCGGACGAGTGGCGCCGACTCGATAGCATGCTCCAACAAAGGAGGTTCACTGGTAGCACGCCATGTCTCATTCAAGTGATCGTCATGAACAGGGCGTGTCGCGACGAACATTCGACGGTCACCTCACTGCTGAAGAAACTTTATGGGGCCAAGCGGCTGAATGTTGTCGTCAGAAGTCTGCCGACGAGAAGGGTACTCGTATAATGGATGCACCGAACCGAGTGGGACACAAAAGAAATTTTACAATACATATATAAAGCGTTCATTCGAGCAATCCGAACATACTGATTAAACCAACGGGGGGCGGCCCTCCTTCACGGATTTTGGTCTGTCCGCAGTAGGCGATGACATACTTGGATGGATGCCAGGAGACAGTCGGTGAGGGTGCGAGGGCGGGGACACGGTGCAACGGCACACCCGTCTCGGTCGCACACTTCGTGTGATGTTCAGGAGGATGTGGCGTACGGGAGGTGACGAAAAGACGTACAATATCGATGTAATTCCCACCGTTTGCGATTGCGAGATATTCACCATCGTGAGAAAAGCTCAGAGCATTGATAGCGTGCCTATACACTGATTAGAACGGGCCCCAGATGAGCAAAAGGGGAAGACGTACTCGGACACTGTGATAGTGCGTGCACATATCCACTCGTTTAGGTCAAACATGTTGACGATCGAGTCGAATCCTCCTGACGCAAGGTACCTGCAAGATGGCCATTAGAAGGCAGGCCACAATATACACCGGGTTACACACCTGCCGCGTGGGTCTAAAGCCACGGCTACGCAGCCACCCACATGTGCCGCGGGGCTTTCACGCAGCTTGAGGCTCGGATAGTCGAGAACACGGAGTGTGTGTTCGGAATGATGGGTCAGAATTACACCGTCTCCGACATGGTTGAACATTGCCGTCGAACCTGTCAGCTGGTGGAACGCACTTGGGTTAATATTTTGAGGCACGACGAAACGAGACAACACGTACTGCCTCTTTATCTGAATGGCGCCATGTCTCCTTCGTCTCTTCGCCTTCTTTGCTGAGATCTAGGAAGAACAGATGGTGATTGGGGGAGGCGTAGAGCAGGGAACGCCCATCGGGAGAATAGTTCGTTTGAACGGGCACAGATTTCGTACTGCATTGCTGGGTATAGCGGCTTTCTGCGTGAATGTATCAGCCATAGTGTGAATGGCTTGTGAAATATGCAATCGTACGCCGAGTGTCCCAGAAGACAACTCTCCGCTCCCTCTGGCTCGACGAACAGAATAGGTCCGGGTGTGTCGGATTCCACGAGACATAGTCGACATCGTCCGAATGTCCTCCAGAGAAAATAGAAGCGGACCTGTACTCCATCTGCCGGGATTCAGTCAGTCGAGATATTGTCGTCAATGACGCGTCGACTCACACTCTTTTCGGGGTACCACACCCGTGTATTCTTGTCGATGCCTACCGCAGCGATCTTCTTGCCATCGCAGTTCCAAGCGACATGATTAACTGCTTGAGGTGTAGGAAGACGATAGTCGCGTGGCTTGAAGGCAGAAAATGTTGGTGGCTAGGCGAGATGAGTTGAGAGCGGCGAGTGGATGTGTGCTGTTTCGTACATGGACTCCTCTGGCGGAAAATGTAGTATAAAGTGGAGGAGACGGAGGTCGCTCAGGAGGAGCATTGTCCTCTATCTCGTCTTTTGATGATGGTGTGTTCATGATTCTTATTACACCGCCACCACGAAGCGACTCGTCGACAAACACTCTGACATCTCAAATCTTTCCTTCTGTGAGGGCCTTCTGTGCGACCTCCGTGAGGCAACTAGGGGCATTTCTTCTCAAGAACGCTTGTGTCGCGACGAGTTTTGTGAGGCGATGGACATTCATTTGCATTTGTATTCAAGTATGTACAAATGTCCTTTTCTTCACCCAGTAGCATGGCTACCCCTAAAGTCTGGTGTCTCCTCATCGATCAGGACAATAAGCCTAGAGGGTCGTCCTTCAAGGTGGAAGTGAAAGAGGATATCGCAGACTGGTTGAAAGAAGTCAAGAACGAGCACCCCAGTGTTCTCGAGAATATTTCGGTTCTCGATCTCATCGTATGGCGATGCAAGGACCGAAAGACAGTTTTCAACCGCCACAAATCGGAGGAACAGGTTAGAAATGCTTTCAACGACGGAGTTGATTTTCTCGAAGAGACGGAGGAGATGGAAAATCTCAGCTCTCAAAGAAGGAGACACTACTCGTGCAGGTGCCCAGTGCGTTTTCACCTTCATCCGCCGATCGTGCTATTCTCACATACTTCTTCATCAGTCGTGTGGAAACCCGAACCAGGCACTAGAAAGCGGAGGCTCGACGAGGAAGACATCGCTTCCAAGCGTCAGAGGTTCAGTGAAGGTGAGGACAGACACGCTTAATCGCACACTCGTTATTAACGGCAGGATTCAGCTCAGGAACGTGACGTTGAGGCTGCGCGACAGGCTCTTCCCCCTTCTTCCGCTGCAGCAATGCCAGCATTCAAGGCTGAACAAGAGAAGAGACCAGTCCTCAATGGCCGGCCGCACCATAACTATGGTCCTCCCGTTGGCCTATTCCATCCCGTCTTCAACTCTTTTCAAGCTGCCATGACAAGTTCGGAACATTTTTATGCGGACGATGCAGAGACCTATGCTACACTAAGGTCTCTTTTCCGTGCCTTTGCAGACATCTACGCCACCAAAGAACAACGGACGGGTGCCATCGAAAAACATCTGAGCAGCCCCCTCGGAGCTCAGTTCGTCGTCGTCGACGCACCAGGAGTCAAGAGCGACGGAGTTATAATCCATCCCTGTGGCCGTTACTACGCATATACCGCACTACGGGAGGATAAAAACGAAATTGGAACTGGCAATTCAGATCCCTACAATCAGGCTAGCCTTGCTTATCGCAAATATTGGGCACAGCCATCTCGTGAGTCGGACCTGTTCGTGTTTGTAAGCTTTTCCAATCTATATCTACTAGAGGATGTTATCAGGAGCAACTCCTATTGCCCAAGCATCATTTTGTCGATCGTGGGTCCGTGGTTGTGTGTCCTGGGAGCGGTATACCTCGAACAAGTCGTCATCCAACCGTTAACAGACTATGTCTGGCTTGGCGGCGACTATTTCAACGACGACCGACTACTGTTTGCCTCACGGTTATTTGCTTCCCTGAAGACCACTATTTTTACCCTTCAGTCATACTACGAGACTCTCGGATCAGGACTCTTGACTATAGTTCCGCGAAACGACGCCTTTCCATATATCACCAAATTCGACATGACGAAGTTCATGTACCTGTCACGTCTTGCTCCTGACTCTCCAAACAAACTTCTGTATAGAGCATCTCTTGAAAACAAGAAACAGGTGGTGGTGAAGTTCGTGTCGACATACCACGCACAATCTCATCGCATTTTGGCCGAGCATCAACTTGCACCAAAGCTGCTCTACGCTAGCACCGACGAACCCAAAGGACAAATGTATGGTGGAAGATACATGATCGTCATGGACTTTGTTGAGGGGCGGCAGGCAGTGGATTCTCTTTCCGATCCCCATTTCAAGCAGGTCGAACAAGCGATCCAGTTGCTTCATATGCAGGATCTTGTGTTCGGTGACCTTCGACCACCGAACATTTTGATCATGAACGGGAAAGTCATGATTGTTGATTTTGATTGGTGCGGCAAAGCGGGGGAAGCGCGCTATCCTCCTAGTCTAAACATTGACAAGGCACTGGGTTGGCATACGGGTGTGGGGCCGGATTCTGTTATGAAGAAGGCACACGACCTCTTTATGTTAGCGAAGTTGAAGCCCCATCAAACTTGAATACTGTTTTGTTCCCTCCAGTCTACGTTGCACTGATCTAGATTACTTATAATTATACTCTTTTCAGCTTGCAGCCTCGACGCGCGTCTAACTCTTAATAAAAAGAGAGTTAAGAGTCATTTTACCTGCTTGGACAGATTGGTCATCTTGAGGGTTCGACCCTCTCGGGCTAACCACTTTGTCTGTGCATTGGCCTGGCCCTGGCACTTGCTATTATAAAGTGTAGAACTTAAACTATCTAGTGACTGCTGGTTCTTCCAGTACTCTTCATTCAGGTGCACAGGTGCAGGCATCGCGCTTACAGGCCTCCCTTTAGGCTATCCAAGCACGGATTTTTTTTCCGATGGACGCTCGGAGGGCGGGGAGTCGAATCATCGTTTATCCTAACACAGCGCACGCCTGGCCAGGCCGTTATCCAGAACGTTGTTGCTCGCACTGCTTTCTTGCAATTTTAAACTGTTTTCTCCATAACAACTGTTCATTATGGCAAGGGAGAAGCGCGCTACTGGACAGCTTGAACAAGTCGTGGAATGAATGGTCATAACTTGACTATGACTATATCGACGTAGAGATGGGTATATATATAGGGAGATAAAAAGAAAAAGGGGCATATAGGTTTGAAGCATAGGTGGTGGTGATACGTACGTTTGAATTCATTAAGAGCGGCCAAATGCAAGATAGCTACAACGAAAATAACAATGCGAACAGATAACAAACGGAATGTTCAATGCAAAATAATGCGAGATAGCGAAACGCATGAGATCAAGATAGCGAGACAATGCAGGGGATTACAATGCGGGGCGAATACTGGGAGCGAGTAATAAAGTAGAGTGCAGTAAGACGGTAACAAACGAAAAAGCACATGAAAGTCTTCAAAATGAAAATGGACAACGAAATGCGAGGTAGGTCGGGGTATATGTTGATACTTTTAGGCACGTTCAAAGTTGTATGCGAAACCCGTGTGTTCGGTTGCAGAGGGCGGTCGAACAACAACGTTGGGGAGAACTTCATCCTTTCGTAGGACGCCTCGGACCTTGCTGGTATCGGACCGGACGAGCTTCAACGGCTTCAGACTCCTGCTTCTAGAGCTAGAAGAGTCCGGATACGAATTCTCGTCCTGCTCAGGCGCTGCCCCTTTTGCTTTCTGCTTCTTCCCGAGAGTCAAAGGACGCGTGGCATTCATCGCTGGGCTAGCAGGAGTGTTGATGGTGCGGTCCTGCAGGAGCGTAAGGGGACGCAGGTTTCCGCCGGGGGAGCCTGGCTTTGAGCCTGATAGTAACGAGTCTGCGTTAGATATCTTGCGTTGGAGCTTGCTGGCCTTGGGTATGAGAGGCCGAACCGCCCGGGTTGACCATTGGGCAAAGGCGGACATGGCGGAGGAAGTCGTCGAGGTTGTCGGTTCGGCAATGGGGTTCGTAGGTGAGACGTAATCATCAGATTTGACATAAATAATGCTTGAGCGGCGTTTCTCTTTCAAGATGGGCAGAGGGGGAGGGACATGTCGTGACTTGGGCTTGCTGGAGACCGACTGGTGAGGGGTGCTCTGAGCCTGAGGTTCCTCCTCTAAACCGGCAGCGAATTCTTCATAGAGGGTAACGGTGGATGCAGCAGAGAATGAGGGAGCCATGGAAGTAAAAGACTCGCGAGGGGTATCGAGACCATGAGGGACATCGGCACGGAGCCCAAGGGAGCGAGTGGAGAGGGTACGACTCAGGCCAGCGGCACCTTTTTTGGTAGTAGAAGGGGCTTCGTTTTCGTGTACAGTGTGGAGGTGAGGAATTGTGTTCGGCATCGAATCACCACCAAACACGGTATTTCTTCGGCCGATCTCGATGTTGCTGGTGGGGACGGCAGTATAGACCTGAGCAGTCTTGTTCTGCAAAGCTCCTCGAATATCGGCACTCCAGGTGGACAGAGAGTGTATGCCGTCTTTACCAAGACCGAGACTAAAGTGACATCAGTATTATAAAAAAAGATCAAAGAAAGGTAGCATACCTGGGCAAGCTGAAGTGGTTCCTCTTGTGGGCAGGAGTCTTCCTGTTCCTTGGCTCACGGCGCCTGGCAGGCGTGGAGTGAATCTCGGGTGAGGAGAAGTCACCTCCGAACTCTTTCATCTTCCTTGCAACCCTCCTGCCATTGCTCTTGCTGACAGTGCCAGAAGGGGACCGGTCACCTTCCTTGACCTTCATGCTGTACATATTAAGCCCCGGCACAAGGAGGGGCAAAACACCAGCAGTTAGTGCGTCGATCTCGTTGATATCATCGACACGGCCAAACGAGAAGCCGGACGAGAAAGACTTCTTGTGTGCCAAAGAAGCGAGGCGAGCGGCCCTCACACTGGGGGGTGTGGGGGGAAGAGGGCAAGAAGGTGGGGGGCTGGGGGTGAAGGAACCACGCGTGGGGGTCTGGGGGCCGTTAATAGAAGAAACAGATCGGGTACGAAGATGGGCCGAGTGACGAACACCATTGTTGGCACCTGTGGCGGATCCTAGGACTTCATCGGGGTTGGCAGACTGGTTTTTCTCCGGAGAAGGACCGGCGACTACGACAGTCTGTGCGAGGGCCGAATAGTGCCTCTGGGCAATCATGATCTTGCTAGCGAAAGCGAGGCTCTCCCGTGCTCCTGAAAGGTGCGAGCTCGCCTGTGAGTCCTTGCGAAGTCTGCCAAATTGAGCGCTGGTTTCTGAATGGGATCGGCTGTGGAGGTTGACGGGAAGCGACGAGTCTTCGTCCTGAATGGGCAAAGGGGGTGTAAATTCGCCGTCCTCAAGTTCATCAGGGGGCATAACCGATAGTTTTGGCATAGGTGAGAGCATGCCCACGGCACGGCTCAGCTTGTTTTTACCATCGACGGCATCTCCGTTAGTGAGCCAGACATCACCACTGCGACGCCCCTCGACTACTGTGGGACTTGTACTCGTGCTGCACTTATAGTCATAGGACCATTTGAACGGGGCGTCACTGGTTACTGGGGAAGGAGCACGCATGACAGCGGCAGGGGGCTCAGTGCGGACATCGAAGAGTCCAGATGGAATAGGAATGGGCGACCGGAAGAGAATAGTGAGAGCTAAGAGGGGAGAGGACATCGTGATAGACAAAGCGAAGATGGTAGAAATTGCCGAAGATGCAGAGCTTTTCTGTGAAACAGTAATAAGGTAAGGAAGAGAAAAGGCCTGTTGGACTGGATGAGCACCGGAGTAATGATATGAAAAGTAGCAGACTTACCATTGGGACCCAGATGTAAACTAACCAACCGACGAGGCGAAGCATGGAAATATCGATAGTGGTACCAGGTGGTGCGGCCAAGGCAGCAAGACCTTTCTCAGCCTCATGAGTTCCAGGGGCAAAACCATAACCGCCCAATACCTGGGCATTCGCAAGTTGTGGCGTCACCGGGCGAGACACCGCGGTCAAGGCAGTGTGAAGGTCGGGCGAGCTGACATCGCGAATGCTTCCCTCTCGGACAGAGGCAGGATAGCTCCAAGCGGACATTGTTGCCTGGGACCCATTTGTGGAAGTCAACCAAGACGTCTGGGAATCCAAACGGGTGCGCGAGTGGTCAGAAGGCATGTCTCGGCGGAACGGATCGGAGTCGGTGAGAATGTCGGCAGTGTTGGGCGGGGAGCCGTAAGGGGAAGGAAGAGGCGGGACAGGCGGGACATCATTGACATTAGGAGTGGAAGCACCGAACCAAAACGGGGACTTGGCGGAAACAGACGCATAGGAACCCTTGTGTGCGCGGACAGATCCGTGGCCATGGTGAGAAGAGGCGGCAACGGTATGGTGGGTCGAAAATGACCATCCCGAAATTGAGTTGTGGCGGGAACTTGCGTTGGAAGTAATCCATGAAGCACCCTCACGAATGGCGTCAATATCTTCGGTGGCAAAGGAAGGCCTGGGCTTCTCCTCCATCATCTTGGCCGGTGGCCATGAGTCAAATTCTTCGTTGAGTGAGGCAAGGTTGCGCTTGATCACAACGAGAGTTACGATGAGGCAAGTGAACGCCACACTGCTCATTATAGCGAGGGTAGATGAGTAGGAAATGACCCCAATGAACAGGGTGTCAAGGCCGGCGCCAGACATGACTCCTGCAATGGTGGTTGAAGTGACTGCTAGGAGTACGGTAGGCGCCCACAGCATCCAATGCTTGGTTCCGAATGAAACGGAACGACCCAGGCGGACGTGAAGAAGGGTGATAGATGCCACAATAAGGAGGCAGGTCTGTCGGACTGTCATCACAAACCACAGCCTCACGGAAGAGGCTGAATCAGATGCATTGGCAAAGTCTGAGGGTCCACCAGAGGCTTCATTGATTGCGTGCCATACGAAGATGACCAGCGCTACAATATCTAGAGATGCGAGCCATAAGTGGCTTTTGTCCGCAGGGGAGAGAGATCGGAACTTTGGTAATCCAAACTCGGCCTGTAGAGATGTTCAGATCTGATTTTTGACTGTTGGTAACCTACTTACCGGAGAAACACGTTTGCTCAACGGGGATGGAGGCAAAATGGGAATAACGATGCGAAGAATGACGAAAGCTGAACATAAGAAGGAAAAGAAAGCGAGAGCAAGAGCAGGAACTAGAGGGATCATGTTTGTCGATTTCGTTTAGTCTTGAGAGAGCGTGGATTGCGTGTCTGCGTAAATGGCGTAAGGCCTTTCGTTTGACGTGAAGTCTAGGACAGCACAAAGGCCGTTGAATGTAGACTGAAGCCTGGAATAGACGAAGTAAAGGCAAAAGAATTATTATATTGTTTGGCCAACTATTTGTACTTGGTTCATGTTCGCCACAAAAAAAGTTACATTTAAATTACGCTAAATTATTTTACGGACCTAAAATTATCAAATCATGTGACCGCGTCGATGCTGACTTCGCTACTGATATGTACTTACTTGTAAAAGTAATTGCTTCCTTGTGCTTCCCACATATAAGTATCTATAGCATTCATCAATGCATTGGGCTTGGAGCTCGAGCTTACTTGAAGCCAACTTCCGACACGGCCGGGCTGCTGGATGCTACGATGAAGGACGCACTAATCTGACTCTCATCCTCATTCGATGCGCCATCGCAACTGGCGCCTACCGACGCCCATTCATTTCAGGTGCCATCAACGTTAATTTGTGTTGAAACGTTGACAAAATCTCACCCGAACGGCGGGCAGAACAGGAGCCGACCCTGTTCGTATTCGCTTAACTTGCCATGTGTGAGCGCACACTGGAACTTTGTGAAATTCAGCTTTCTTGGCCTCTTTACCAACTCGGATCTACAGCACCTGATATAAAGTATATACGTATGATAATGTCGGTGTCGCAGCGGACGTCTCAATGGCGGGACCATGCGCGCAATCTCGGATTTAGCCTCCACCAGTGTGCTTCTTTGATTTGGCAGGTTACACCGCATGTTAACCTTTTCTAGATCTGGGCACCGGGGCTTCTCCATGATACGCGGCCATATGGCCCACGTACGTACTATTAGCAAGCCTTGTGCTCTCTTGGGCCTATATATACCAAATATACTGCCTACGTTGAGGCTTCAACCTGTCTATCGCCCAAGCATCCCTCGAGCCTTATACTTGTGGAGCCCATGGCTATTAGGATGTCGAAGCTAGTGTGCCTAGCGTCCTCTCTGGTCTTGTCGTCGCTGCTGGCCGCTGCTCGTCTCCCGGATGGTCGTCTGCACGCCAATATGTTGCGTTCACCTGGCATTCCTCTCGTCCCCCTGGACAACGCAGGTGCACCGGTCGTTAGTCGAAACGGAACGGAACTCCCGCCATACGACACCACCTACTACTTCGACCAGCTGATCGACCATAAGAACCCATCCTTGGGTACCTTCAAACAACGTTACTGGCACACATACGAGTTCTATGAGCCAGGTGTGTATGCTTATTCGCTTCGTTGTCGACGATATTAATAAGTATCTTCTGGTGCAGGTGGCCCCATCATTCTCATGACGCCAGGAGAAGGCAACGCTGACGGCAAGCACAATCCATTCATTACGCGTTTCTCGGACTGAAAGTTGAGATAGGGTATTCTGGGTACTTGACGAACAGGACTATCAACGGTCTCATCGCTCAACAGCAAAATGCAAGCACCGTCGTCATCGAACACAGATTCTACGGCTTCAGCAACCCTTATCCCGACCTCAGCGTGAAAAGCTTGAGGCTCCACACCCTCGAACAAGCGGTCGAAGATTTGGCTTACTTTGCCAACACCGTTAAGTTACCCATGCCGGGAGGCGACCAGGTTGCTCCCGGCAAAGCTCCTTGGATCCTCATCGGAGGAAGTTACTCTGGCGCTCTTACAAGCTGGACCATGGTCAAGTAAGTTCTGATCTTCGCCTGTTGTTTGCCTCATGCTGATATATAGGATCTTAAAGGAAGCCAGATGACTTCTTCGCCGGCTACGGCTCGTCGGGCGTTGTAGAAGCCATCCTGTGAGTTGCAATTACGCCTCGATCTGGAGAGATTGACTCAAATTCAACAGCAACTTCTGGGAATACTTTGAGCCCATTCGCTTGAACATGCCCGCCAACTGCTCCGCCGACGTCCAGGCAGTCATTTCTCACGTCGACAAGACCTTCACTGGCAAAAACGCCACCGCCATTCAAGGATTGAAGGAAGCTTTCGGTCTCGGCAACATGACTCATCTCGACGACGTTGCAGGAGCTCGTGAGTCGAGTGAATATCACGCTTGGACTTTCGCTGATCTTGTGAAGTCCGTAACAACTTGTGGGACTGGCAATCTCTCCAGCCTACCACAGGCCCCGGAGGAGCATTCTACAAGTTCTGTGACGCACTGGAAGTCAAGGACGGCGTCAGCGCATCAGCACATGGGTGGGGATTAGACCATGCGTTGGCTGCTTGGAGTTCCTACTTCAAAAACACTTATTACGCTGGCCGTGAGTCCCTCTTCATCTTCTCCCTAGCGCATGTCTGATTTTCTATGTTAGTATGCGGTGAATCAGATGCGGAGTGAGCCCATTACTCAGGATAGATATACGGCTAGCTTATGCCTCGTTCATCAGGCTCTGCCTGGGTACATACGACCCCACTCAGTCGTACTGGACCGATACCAGCATTGACAACTCCTGGCGCTCTTGGTTCTGGATCGTGTATGTGATTTTAATGCCGCCCACCAACAATTGACTCAATTCATTTCCAGTTGCAACGAAGTTGGTTACCTTCAGGTTTGTATGCCTCACATATGTGTTTTGTCTGTCGCTGAGTTCTTGTTCGATAGGAAGGCGCACCTAAGTATCATCCCACTCTAGTCACGCGTCTTGTTGAACCCGACTATGATTTGGTTTGTACTATCATCTTACCATTGAACAGCTTCTTATCTCTCCCTCTCTAGCGCCAATGCCATCTGATGTTCCCAGAAGCTTTCCCAATACCACCCACGATCGCAGCGACCGAAAGAGCAATGCAAAAGACGAACACGGTCTACAAGGGTTGGAATGTGAGGTTGAACCGCCTCTTCTTTGCAAACGGCCAACGTCAGTCGTCATCTTGCGACATGTGCTTCTTCGACTGATCTGTGAGAAACTCTAGGTGACCCTTGGAAGGATGCCACTGTCTCCGCTGCGGGCCATACCGTCCAGAGCACTGAACAACAACCTATCCGCATCGGTGACGGCTTCCACTGCTCCGATCTCAAGACCTTGTCTGGTCAAATCGACCCAACTATCAACGCTGTTCAGGTTGCTGCTTTGGGATACTTCAAAACCTGGCTAGCGCAATGGAAGCCAAGCCACCACTCTCACACTTCGATCACCGTAAATATCAGCCCGGCTATCTCGGGTAAGGTTGCGGTCCACCAGGGTGCTCCCAAGCCTGTCAATGCGTTCGTCAAGGGAGTGGACACTTGAGATCTAGCATTATAAATTATAGGAACTGCCAGTAATATGAATATTGAATTTCCACACAACATGGTCAGCCGGTGCCTCAGTTAGACGGAGGAGCAGAGTGGCAGCTGCCAAAAGGTTTGATGTGGCCTTTAATCAACGCCATGGGCGACACGACTGCGACACATGAGTAAGTATCATTGCATATGGCGCCATTTAGGGCTGAACATTGAGAGGAGACACTTTATCCGAACTAGCTACACACTCAAGAAGAAGGTCGAAGAAACCATTCACCTGCGCAAAAGGTTGAGATCCAAAACATCCTATCAACATGCCAAGAGAACTCACATCGACCGATTGCGCCACCAGACAGTTCTTGCCACCTGCACCCCACGTATCGTCACATTTCCTATAGTCCCAGATATCCACCACGGTCTCCCCCAGTGAATGGGTTCCGGTCAGCTCGACATCGACGCGTTTCCGTAGTGTTTTAAACATATCCGGTCGAGATACGTACCCAATAGTCAACGCATCATGTAGGGGCGGTCCGTCGTTGAAACCAAAGGTGGATTTATACGCGTCGGCAAAGAACCCGATGAGGGTTGAAAGGGTATGGCGAAGGTTCGTTGCGGCTGGAGGAAGGGCCTCTGCCTCAGGCGCCCCAGGTGATAGCAGTTCTTTGTGGATAGCTTTCGTCACGATGGCCGTATGCGAAACATTGATTGGGATCATCACAGTCCTTACTGGTGCATCGAGGACGATCTGTGATGCATGGGCTAGATTCGATGGGCGATCAGTAATTGCAAGGCAGCATGGAATGACAGTATTCACGATCACACATGATATTGAATTCCGCCACGGCGGAGCGATTGCCCATCCCAACGCCTCCTCCCATGAACACGAATTCCTCCACAGCCGGTAGAAGGTCTGGGTACGCCGCGATGAAGAGCGCGATATTCGTCATCGGCCCACACGAGACCACTGTCACCTGCTTCCCCGCACCCTTGTTCCAAGCCTTCTTAATCGATCTCGCCATCCCTTCCAATGCAGTGATGTACTCCCCCTCGTCGTCCGTGGCGAACCACGAACGAAGTGTCGGGTCAGTTGCATCCGGAAGACCTGCAGCGCCACCCAGACCATCAGGGCCATGGATCTCTGGGTCATGCTTAGTGGGAACTATGAGCGGTTTGTCTGCGCCGCGATACACCTTGACATCGCGCTTCGAGCCGAATGCGACGAGGCACCGGGCTGCGTTGATCGCAGTGCAGTCACTTGGTGCGTTTCCGTGGACCTGCAGCTTACGATAAGCTGGAACAACGCGGTCAATGTTTATCTGCACGTACTGTGGACACACCCAGAAGTTGGATATTCTGACAGTGTAGGGCCAAGAGGATGGCTGTTGCATCGTCATGTCCCTAAGCTCAGTCAAGATCGGTGCTTTTAAATGGATAAACCGAGTCGTACTGGGTCTACGTCCAGCCACACGTATTTCGAGGTCATATTTGAGTCAGAGGTTCAGATAGGAAAGCAGAATGGCGAGGGCCGCGAGGCCCCAGGTGACCCTGCTGGCGATTAAGACACATGATGATGATGGATAGAGATAAAGCAACGTGGTACAACTTCAAGTATAATAGTAATTCAGCAGGGCAACTCCAATGTGATACCTATGTAGTAAGATAGGAAGAACAGAACGTGATTGTATACAGTAAATGCTAGAGAGTGCAACGAGCAAGAAAGCAATGCGACTAAAAAAATGGACCCAGGACTTGAAAGCCCTACACCACCCCAATCCGAGCGTCTCCCATTTGCACAGACGCCACCATCGACTGACGCATCGGGCTAATACTCATCGCTCCCAAAGACTCCCCCAGACCGAGCTCATCCGTATTAGCAGGTTTCGCACGTGGAATGAGTAATCCATTCGATGCTAGAACCTCTACGTCTGCCCCATGTACCTCCTCTTCTTCCTCCTCTTCATCCTCATCTTCGTCGTCCTCGTCATCAAGTGCAACGGTCGACCACTCTCGGTATATGCCTTGGATATAGGTGTGCGATTTGGGTAGGCGGTAAGGGTCGAAGGGAAAGAATGTGTTGAGCTCTGGGTTTGCTGCCTCGCCGAGCAGAGATGGATGCATCACAGAGCTCAGGCGAGGCTGCTGCTGAGCAGGAGCTGCACTCTGGTTTTGTGCGCGCCCCTCACCATTAGCATTGTTGGGACCATAATCTGAACGTTTGTTGGACTCCAAGATAGTGTAACAGTAAAGAAAGTCTGTAGCATGGGCTATACGAGCAAACTGCGCCACGACATTGGCCGAGCAT
The DNA here is from genome assembly GCA_018858115.1 of Tephrocybe rancida. NCBI lineage: Eukaryota > Fungi > Basidiomycota > Agaricomycetes > Agaricales > Lyophyllaceae > Tephrocybe > Tephrocybe rancida. The sequence continues at coordinate 10,164 of JABCKT010006460.1, read as the reverse complement.
ACCTAAAAGGTGAAGATGTAGCAGTTAGAAACAGCGGCCTGATGTCAATAGCTGAGGACGTACTCGAAGAGGATTGAGAACGGAGGTTACGACACGCTGCAACGCTCCTAGTTGTGGAATCCACTTGTTTCCGCCCTCCACCGTCCTCCCAGTCAAAAACTCATCATCAATTTCCTCGTCCTGAAGTAGATCACGCCATCTGAAACAAAAGATCAAGAAGACCGCCTGCGCAACAGCATAAAACACCGTGTGCTGCCCCATGCCCCCGATGTCTGCCCCAGCACCTCCTTCACGCACAAGCTCCTCCACGCCATCCAGGTGGGCCTTCAAGAACTCGCAAAGCACGCCCACCACGCGCCGTGCGCCCTCACGGTCGACAAAGTTCGCACGGCTGACGAAGCTGCCGATGTACGACGCGGCAGCGGCTCGTGTGACGACCGGGGTGCTGTTGTGCGTGAGCCCATCTGAGGTGGTCGGGAAGAGCGCACGATCGACGAGCATGCCTTGGAAGATGTCGGCGAATTCTGGATCGAGAGAAGTGTACCAGAAGAGCAGGAATTGTGTGTAGCGCGACTTGAAAGTGCGGAGGATCGTGCGGTCGAAGATGGAAAGGAGGGTGTGGAATTGGTTTCGGAGAAGTGCCCTACGACGCTCGGGCGATTCGGTGACGGACTTGCTCTGGGTGGGTGAGGTCGAGGGACGCATTGGGATTGTGGGAGAACTGACAGGGGTGCTCGAGGGGATGAGCGGGGAGAGTGTAGACGGTAGACCGTCTATGGGAGGAAGATCCGGGAGAGGTGGAGGAAGTTGAAGAGTCCCGGTCGTCGTGATCAACGTGTAATTGCGATGGAAGTGGTCAAAGATTAGAGTCAAGATAGCATCTAGCTTCTTCACCATGTCTTGCAGGTAAGCGATGTTGGGAGGCAGCTCTTGAACTTGGATGTTGTCGGTCATGTCTTCAGCAATTGAAGAGATATCGCTCAGATTATCGTCATCGTCATCCTCCTCTTCCCCGCCAGAATCAGAGTCATCTCCTTCCTGGCCGACGATGGTGTCGAAAGGATCTAGCTCGAACACATCTTCCTGGTTGGCTTCTTGCTCGTCCAATTCTTCGAGCTCTACTTGTATTTCAACCTGAAAGCCATTGCGTGGGTAAATCACAACAGACTCGTAGGACCAGGGGATCACGTACGTCTATTTGGATAGCACGGTCGACAATAGTGGCCAAGATCTTGTCGGCAAGTTCAGGACAGTAGACCGAAACGCGCAGTAGGTTGCGAATATATGTGGTCTGTGCAAGCTCTTTCTGACGCTTGTGAGGGAAGTTGCGCACGAGAAGTGGCTGCAGGGTAGATGGTAGGGTCGGGATCAATGACAACAAGTGCCGAAGCATGTTGTGCAGCCTGTCGTAGATCACGCGGCGCGTCAGTGGACTAGCAGATCCTTCCGGCATGCATGCATCCAGCGCTTGCAGTCCAGATTCTGTGATATTACTTTGAACAGCCTATTTCCAAACAGAGAATACAACACGCACGATGTGTGAAACCTTGTGTGATCTTTTCCAGAACAAGAGAGAGATACTCGGGGCGCGCACTGATCAGCATTCCGATGAAGACTGTGTACGATTTGACGGTCGCTGAATCAAGCATCGTCCAGGGCATGTTTACGATAGCGTGCACGAGGGCAGAATGTGTCCGCTCGAGCCGTGAGACGACATGGGAGATTGCGAGGAGCCACAGACGCAGCTGTGAGAGCTGCGATGCACCTTCTGAGGTAGTCGTTTTTGGGTTGAACTGATTCACGAGTTCATCGAAGGGTTCGCTGATTCCCTGGGAGGATGTGAGATTGTAGTCGTGTGCTGATCTCGATTGCAGACTCACATTTGTTTTTTGCTGAAGCGCATTGTTGACAAAGGATAGGTACATATCCTTTTTGTACTTTTCATCCTGCTTGACCCTAGAGTTTGTAGCGATGGGCCGACGAACAAGGAGAGACGAGAGTGGGTCAGTTTTTTGTGGTCCTGTGGGTCGCTTTGGATCTACTGGAGATTTTGGGTGAGCCATAGGGTCGATAAATCTGGAATTCAAGGATTTTGGGCCAGATTTTGGCGCTCTCTGGTTGAACTGTGAGTGTCTTGAGTGAGGGTCCATGAGAGCGGTGACTGCTTGGGCCTGGCGGCTGCGAAGAAACAACAATTTTTGATGGCTGAGGTAATCCATCATTCCTACAGTTCTGGACTCACTTTGTGACTTGGTGCGTTTCTCCGACTCTTCCCTCCTGTTCACTATGTCCACCTCCTCCTTTTCGGCCGCCCACCGGATATACGTCAAATCTCTATACAAACGCACACTCAACAACGCGCTCAACTGGACAATCAGGAGGGACATATGGAGGGCGCAAGCTCTGGAGATTAGGGCAGAGTTTGAGCGCAACCGGTGCGTCGTCCAAGTGATGTCCTGTCAACTTCTATTGAGTCATGAACAGCAATGTGCATGACCCTCGGGCGCTTGCTGTCATATTGGAAAAAGCAGAGGCTGATCTAGCCGACAAGAAACATCCCGATCCTTATATTTGTGAGTGAAGAAAGGGCTCGGAAGTATATCGGACGTGCTCAAATGTTGTTACACCAGCTCCGATGTTCCCTGGCGGCACGAAATGGTGAGTCCGCATGTTCCCGACGTGAAGTAGACTAAACATGAGCCATATTTAGGGAAAGAAATACCCCAGTACGGACTTGTTTTTTTCTGACCCTTCGGGCAATTGGATTGATGGCTTCCTTTCAGCCTCCCATGGGACCTTTGTATCACCACGAAGAAGCACTCAAACATCACTAAAGGGGGATTCGGGCCGCAAAACGCGTTGCAAACTAATCGATGGATTAGAGATTGGATAAATGACGAGGGTGGTAGATATCACTCACTATCAGAGTGCAGTCTGAACTTGTAAATTTATGCCGTGCAATCACATGGTCCCACATCTACATACACACGTGTGGTGAACTCTTGACCCACTCTCTCTTTTCAACTACCATGAACTACATTCGGGGCGCTGTCAACGCTATCAGTGCTCCGTACCAATATTACAAGGAGTTGTCTCCAATAAACCCTTCAACACTCACTGGAGCAATTGATGTCATCGTCATACAACGACCAACCGACAATGGCGACACTGAGCTGGTCTGTTCACCCTTTCACGTTCGTTTTGGAAAATGGCAGGTCCTACGACCAGGAGAGAAGAAGGTGCGTGTTTGTGACGTGTATGTTGTATGCTAGCCAACCTTTCTCTCTCAAGGTCAACGTCTCGGTCAATGGCCATCTGATTCCGTTCAATATGAAAATCGGGGAAGCTGGCGAAGCTTTCTTTGTCTTTGAGACGGATGGCGACGTTCCCGACGATCTTATCACCAGTCCAATCCTACAGCCCACTCGTCCAGACGAGACTGGGGCCAAGGCTGGCCTCGTAGCTGTCGACAGCCTGGGTGCGACGCATACGGATCTCGCACCGGAGCTCCAGCCAGATGACCAAGATGCAGCACACGTCCAGAACGAAGAAGCTTCACGAAAGCAACCTTCCGAGGACCAGGAGCCTGAGTTCTTAGACCTTGATGCACAACCTTCCAAGGTAACCGCTGATGGCGAACCACCCAAGAATCAGAATACTACACCAAGGCAAAGTTTCGCTCATCTCACGCATGAAAAATCAGCAAATGGACAACTTGCTGTTGGCCTTCCATCGCCTCCACCAACTCCCAACCACCGCGTGTCTGACCTTACCCCCGAAATGGCCGAACAAGAACAGCGCGTCGAGGAAGCCCTAAAGTCTGTCAGGAATGGTATGGAAGCTCCAGAAATTGATCTTCATGCGAGTAAGCAATGCGTATGTTATTCTTGACCTAAGCTTATTATGAAAATTCAGACTTGGCCTTTGACGCGGAAGGTTACCACTCCCACCATGACCGTGAAAGATCAGACCGCACCATAAGATCAACGGACTCAGAAACGTTCACTTTTCCTCCACGAAACGACTCCAGTACGCGAACAATCGTACTTCGCCGTGTACCACGCTGACTTTCCTCCAGCATCGCCCACACCACACCCCGTCAATGGACTTGGATTGAGTGATACCGAGCCCGAAGATCCGCTACCATCCACAGTGACGTTCCCAATGCTCCGTGCAGCGTCAGAGCCCCCTCCCGACTTCACCGAGCATCTTCCCTCGATGACGTCATCGCAGAGCCGCGCTTCCTCGTCGAAGTTGCCTCCACTGTCACCTGTTCAGGAATATTCTTGGGAGTGGGGAGCATTTCCTCAGCCCTCTCCGATGAAGACTACTTTCTCAAAAGGTGGGCGGTTCGAAGGTGGGCTCGGAAGGTCGTGGAAGAAGGGTAAGAGTAAGGTGTCGATGGACCTTGCTGTTGAGGGCGTTGTGGAAGATGAAGATGAGGAGGAGGAAGAGGGTAATCCGGAGCGCGAACACGAGCATGGGCGGAGTAGAAGTGTACCACCGGAATTGGAAGGGAGCCCGAAGCGACAACGAAAAACAAAGGAGCTCATAGAGGAGTATGAAGACTACAGTGAGCCGGGGGAAGATGAAGAGGAGGAGTCGACTCCTTTTGGGAGGGGCGGTATCCTCAAGCCTAGTAAGAGTGATCCGAGTCGATTCACATTGCAGATCGATGGTCGCAGGGTTGGGTTTGAGTTGAGCCTAGTAGTGTCGGCAGAAGAACAACAGTATGGTGGTGCGTCGTCGGAGCCGGAGGAGGGCGCCGGGCTTGAAAACACCAGGGGACGGAGAAGTATGCACGATAGAATAGGCAGTTCTATGCATGGGCGCGACGAGGTTGAGGCAGCTAGGTTATTTGCAGAGGGAAAGGTTGACTACACCGATTTTCTGGCCGACGACGACATCGTGAACCATCCTGGGCTTGTCATAAGATGGGCTGGCACACAGTATGTATCCCGATGTTTCTATGCAACGATTGCTGACGCGGCCTGACCAGATACATAACTCGTGGTGACGGTTCACCATTGATGCAGGCACTAGTCGTTTGGCGGGATGCCACGCTCCGACAGAAAGCCCAACAGCCGTCATCCCGTCCGACCTCACCTGTGTCCGATGGTGAAGCTAACGACACACGGCCGGTATCTCCCCCTTCTTCCTCGGATGAACAGCCCGAAGAGAGGCATCACCACCGATCAAAGTCAGAGCCTCCAGAGAAAGCACAAGGCAAACCGACGTCTACGTCCTGGGTGAAGTGGTGGAGCCGAAGTGGTCAGAGGAAGGAGGCGAAGAAGGAGGAAAACCTTGAGCAGGCACCAGCTTTGAAGTCCGAAAGACCTAGCCTACGTGGAACTATCTCAGCGCCTCTTGAGAAGGTAGGGAATGGTGCACAATCATCTGGCGTGTTCCGATATTGACACGACATTGACATAGGCTATGCCCGCGCCAGGCAAGCCAGCTGATCTCAAGAGAGTGTCGAGAGAAATTCCACCAGCCGAGTCAGCTCCTGCATACCCATCGACACCTGTGCAGGGACCAGTCAAGGTTCCTACTGTCGCCGATGTCGCGTCCCCGCCAGTATCTCCTCGAAAGTTTGCCAAGACACTGCGATTGACCTCTGACCAGCTTGTATGTTTCTTCCGTTGTCTGGAGGCACATGTGACCATCTTATTTATTCACGAATCCCAACAGAAAACACTCAACTTGAAGCCTGGCGCCAACACCATTACCTTCTCACTCTCTACGTCTGGTACAATTGCATGTACTGCGCGAATCTTCGTCTGGAATTCAACAGACTCCGTGGTGGTGTCCGACATCGACGGCACAATAACCAAGTAAATGTCTCCCTTGTATCCTAGCCGGTTTATAGATGCTGATTTGTCCTTACTTAGGTCTGATGGGCTGGGCCATGTATTTGCTATGATTGGTCGTGACTGGACGCATCTAGGTGTTGCGAAGCTTTATACGGACATCACGCGGAATGGATACAAGATCATGTATCTTACATCGCGCGCTATAGGCCAGGCAGACGCAACGCGTGACTACCTCAAAGGCATCAAGCAGAACGACTATCAGCTACCCGAAGGTCCCGTAATTATGAGCCCTGACCGGCTCATGACCTCATTACATCGGTATGGGAGGTAAACATGCTCATCGAAGTGACTTTTCTCATCGATATGTTAGGGAGGTCATTCTACGCAAACCGGAAGTGTTCAAGATGGCGTGCCTGAGAGATATTCAAAGACTCTTCGGCGAAGCCTCGCGCAATCCCTTCTTTGCTGGCTTTGGCAACCGCATCACGGATGCTCTGTCATATCGTAGTGTAAATGTCCCCAGTGCTCGTATATTCACGATTGACTCATCGGGTGAAGTCAAGATGGAGCTGCTCGAACTAGCAGGGTACAAATCTTCGTACGTATCTACTCTCACTCCCTCTCTGCTTGCCGGCTCACGCTACCCAGATACATTCACATGACGGACCTGGTGGACCAGATGTTCCCATCAATACATCGCAAGTGGACACCCGAGTTCACAGATTTCAACTACTGGAAGCTACCTGTACAGGAATTTGCTCTCCCGGATTTCTCCCCTCCATCGCCTGCACTCAGTGCGCGTTCCGACACAAGCACTCTCGCGCGCATACGCAATTTTAGTCTTGTGTCTGGCCGCCAGGCTTCAACCCCAGCGTCGCGGATGTCGCCTCCCCCAGACGTGGAGCGCGGACGGAGCTCGCAATTGCGCCAGATGTCATCCCTCGAGAAGCTGAGTAGCACTCTTGGATTCTCTTCACAGATGAGTGATGGCCGACGGAGCACGAGCCCGGCGTCGTCCTACGATTCAGAAGATGACGAGATCAGCTCTACGGATGGGAGGGTGCGGAAACGGGAGCGCACGCGTAGCATGACCAGTATGCCAGGAACACTTGATGAGATGCACTTTGGCATGGACGACGACGACGAGCCACACTACGGTGACGACGAAGAGGGCGGACAAGATCAAATAGAACATGAAATCGAACATGAAGCTGGGGACGAGGACTTCGACGAAGACCTCATGGCCGCTGGAGAGATGAATAATGTTCCCTTCTTATGATAGGAGGTCCATCTATTGTAGTATAAATAACTGATAATTACTTATGGTAGTGGCATAATAAGTTTCTCTGTTCCCAGCCTACTTCACACCAACCTGATTGCATAAGAGTAAAGCTCTTCCTAAACCGTCAGAGAATGAACATAATTACACAGCTCGATCCTCCGCTCGGGAGGGGTTAATCCGTTCGGAGTGTTTGTTTCCGAGCTCGATCACCACCTCGTCATATTCCGAATCTGGACATGGAATATCAGTTCCACTGACCTTTAGGTCATTCTCCAGTTGGCCGCTTCGGAATTGAGCTCCGTCTATGCATAAAAGAAAGACCCAGTCCATTTATGCACTTCAACATCCTCACAACATGTGCGTCTGTAAAAACTTGTGCACACACAGATCGACTACTGTCTATCACAACACTGGCACAATGGTGACAAAGACAACTCGAGTCGTAGGCAGGTGTCCTTGCACCCAACGTCAAGATCGCCTGCGTAATGGCCAAACGGGCAGAGCCCCAGTCCTGTTGCTGAACGCCTTAACGGAAAACACGGTCGCCGCCCCTGGCTACAGGTACTCGACCAACTGTAACCGGCTTTTTGGAGGGTATCTGACCGAGGAAGGATTGTTGTGGATAGGTGCGCAATGTCACACATTAGCTTCAGATTCATTTACCGAGTGTGTTGTAACAGACATGTCCTCGGCTAACGGCAACAACGGGCGTGCTGCTCCCACCGAAAACCGCCCTTGCTCCTAAGAAACGAAATGCTCCTCTACCTTACATCCCAACCTCATCCCGTCAAAATGCAAAAGAAAATCTTGTGCAGGCAGCTGGATGGGGCCAACGCTTCTATCGGAGACCGCATCAATTCCAATGTACAATAGGACTGACATGATTCTGTTTTCTCGAGTCTGGTGATCAAGTAAACCACAATAAGTCGCGAGCTGCCGTGATTGTTCGGAAGGAGGGAGGGAGGGAACTGAACTGAACTAGCCTGAGCGAGAAACCAACGAAAAACGACAACGAGCCGTTAGTAGGATGTTCATTGCGTCAATTCCCAGGGTGGGGGGTAGTGGCGCGTTGCCAGGCTCACCGGAGGGCAAAGAAATGGAAATCACGAAGGGTGAGATGGGGGGAAGACGCAGGTATATTGTCGCACAGACAAACAAGTATCAATATATAAGTGGCGCGGGAAACAACTTGAAGGAAACGCACGTGTGTATAGCGCCACATGGGAACTGTCCAATTTCTGCCACTTTCGGAAGAGCTAACAATCGCCGAACACTCCATAGACGAGTGGAATATCTGAACGCGGCCGCGCGATCGGACGGCCGACATTCGAACAACCCGCAAGCGGACCCCCGAACCGACATAGCGGCCGCACGACAATGCAGAATAATCTAGAATAATGATTGAGCGCGGTCGGAGTTTGAACCACCACTCATAGAAGAAGGGCCCAGCTCGTAGATTTTCCCCAAAATGGTCGCTATCAAGACCGTACAACTGAAACATGGAGATGTCATGGTCGGCCAAGTCCCGCGTGGTATGAAGATGGTCGAGAGGGAGAAGATACAGACAATTATTGCACCTGCCCATGTCTTTGAGGATATTCAAAATGTGCTGAGTGCTCCTCAAAACGGTGGAGGGGGTGGCGTCGTTGGCGCGAATGATCACGAGATTGTCACTACTTTTTCGACAGGCCCGAGAATGCGGGTCGGTTCGAGAGTCGCACAAATCCAAGAAGGGCGCCGAGTGGCGAAGCGAGTTCAAAGGGCGGGGAAGAGTGAGTTACCGCCCCACGAATATCAACTTTGGATGGCCGTATTCTGCAATCTATCTAAAACCAATTTATAGGAATGATTCTCATTGAGGAATGGCTCGAGACAACTACCTTGGTAGCAAGCAGCGACACAGTCGCTGAGATGCTTCCAGCCGCGGCTCGCGCTTAAATTCGTAGGTTGGCTCTCATCTGACCCAAATCGATTGTCTTACATGTGGAACTTCTACAGGCTGAAAAGACACGTTGATCCACGACGATGACGCCTCCACCACGACGATTGAACGCCCAAAACAATACTCAAAAGCATACGAACAGCCTCAGTTTACCACATGAACGCCAGACCCTCTTCGTAAAGTCCCGTGCAGAGAGCGCACAGACAAAAAAATCCGCCTCCGTAATGGTTGGCGTTAAAAGCCCGAGTTTGCGAAAGACGCATCTTATGCATTGTAACCAATATATTGCGAAAAATATGCAATGTAGATTATGTCATTGAACATGAATGATATCGATTGAGCGCTCTGTTGACAGTGAGGAAAGATGATGGACATTGGTTGGACATCTGCTAGTTGGTCGCGTGGCAAGTTTTCGGGATAACCGCTGATGAAATAACAAGGATTGAACTATCCGCGTTATGCGCGGATTGATCAATCGGGACCACCTATGATGAAATCACAAGGATTGAACCATCCGTGTTATGCACGGATTGACCCATCCGTGCATAACACGGATTGGTCCGCTTTTGGAAGCATCCCATCAATCCCCCCTATACCTCCTCCTCTTACTGTAGTGCTCCCAGGCTGCTCCCCGTGGCCTGAACGTCGTCCAGTGAGCCCAATATTAGTACAGATCAGCCTCAAATAAATACTATTATAAGGAGCGCGCCAAACCCGAACCCCTAACCAGAAACCTAACAAAAACCCTAAAAAGGAAACCCTAACATTAACCAAACCCTAAGATAAACCCTAACCGGAAGAACCCGAGGCAAATATATATCCCCCTAACCCTAACCGGAACCGGAAAACTAACCGGAACACTAACCGGAACACTAACCGGAACGCTAAACCGGAACACTAACCGAAACACTAACCGGAACACTAACCGGCTCTAACCGCCCCCACATGTTAGAGCACGTGACTACATTTGGGGGAATTGATGGCTCGATCAATCCTTGCATAACACGGATTGATCGGGATAACCGCTGATGAAATAACAAGGATTGAACTATCCGCGTTATGCGCGGATTGATCAATCCGTGTTATGCAAGGATTGATCGAGCCATCAATTCCCCCAAATGTAGTCA